>JAOXYD010149900.1:0-10521 GCA_028565735.1 Pinacopodium congolense | reverse complement strand
GAGAGTTTAAGTTTTAAGATTAAATTTCCATAAGTTAATTTCCTAATCTTAAAGCCTATTAACTTCATTTTATGCATGACCAAACTTCAAATTAGGATTAATAGAGAAAGACATAATCTTAACTATAGCTTTGTCTTAATTTTGAGAAGATACTCTAAATCAGAGCCTAAAATTGTTAAGTGCTCAATTAATTCATCAAAAACCTAATCCTTGGCTAATTTCCACGATTTGGTAATTTTTTATAATTTTTTTAAGTAACTTAAAAGTCATTTTACATTGTTTAAAGCAAGTTAAGTTAATTTACTATTTTCTAGCTTTTTAATCAATTTTTTGGAATTTCCTAGATATGTAAACTAATTGCCTTAACAATTATAGAATATCCCTGTGGGACCAACACTTAGGGTCTTAAAAACACTCCATTATATCACTTATTAGATAGGTGCACTTGCCTATGCGTTGATTAAATTCAAAGTAAAAATTGTTTAAAATCTTAAGCCACCCTAACCAACAAATAAGTTTTTAGTGTCATTGTTTGAGAAAAGCTATGATATTAGGAAATTTTGGTGTCAATTACTTTAGACTTGTGTATATTATTTTCCTAATTTTTTTAATTTTTGTGCATTTACTTTGATAATTTCAATTTTAATTGTTTTTTATGCTTTTTGTTAACTTACTTATGTTATTTTCTTATTTAGGTAGTAATTTCTTTTATTTAAGTCCTTTTCATTATTTTCTTTAAATTTTGTATGCATACTGGAGGTCAAAATCTCAAGCATTTAGAGTTCGATCCGAAGCTCGAGCGTACATTGCGTACGAAAAAGAAATAGCTACCACATCTGATCCTTTAAAAATAAGAACGTCTAGTGGCACTAAATTTGAACCTGTATGGATTCCCAAGAATATGTAGTTGTTAGATCTTAGCAAAACCCTAGAGAACCAACCACCATGGACTTAGCAACAAGAAATTGAGGTAAACCTGTGGATAGTATTGTGTAGTCTAAAGTCAATGCTAATAATTTTGAAATTATGGATAGTATCATTTCTATGGTTAGGTCTTCACAATTTGGTGGTTGGGCTTTAGAAGATCTTAATAATCATTTGTAAGCTTTCCTTGATGCTTGTGATCTTTTTAAAAGCAATGGGGTCTTAGATAATGTAGTAAAACTTAGGCTTTTTCCCTTTTTCCTTTAAAGATAAAGCTAAAGCCTGGTTATCTACACTTTAGCTTACTTTTATTACTACGCGGCATGAATTAATAAAGCTATTCTTAGCTACATTTTTTTTCACCTACCAATATAACAAAGATGAAACATGAGATTAGCTCATTTTCATAGTATGGGAATGAAGAAAACTTTAACTGAAGCCTATAATTTGATTAAGGAGATAGCTTCAAAAAAAATTTAGTATAATTCCTAACTCCATCCTAGGAAGCCATATGACATTCTTGCAAGCAATGATACAGTAGCTCTTGCAACTCAAATAGAAGTACTGAAAATAAAGCTAGATAGTTTTGTAAGTGGAGATGGTAGGTACTTCTAGAGTTAAATGTGAAAGTTGTAGTAGTACCTCCCATTCATCATTAGAGTGTTAAGAAGGCAATCCTCTTGCCAACTAGAGCAAGCTCAGTTCGTTAGTAATTTCAATAGGCAAAGAAGCAACCATTATTCAGACACTTATAATCCTAGTTAGAGGAACCATTTAAACTTTTCATGAAGTAACAATCAAAGCTATCAGCAACCACCATAACCACTTTAAGCAAACCTTTAAAGAGCACCTCCTTTTGGCTTTAGAGCCAATCAACCTCCAAGAAAATTGCCTAGTTTTAAAGAGACAATCCTTCAATATATTCTATCTAATGAATCCAAGATGCAAAATCATGAGGCGTCTATAAATAATTTGAAGACTCAGGTTGGCCAAATCGCATAATTCTTACAAGAAAGGCTGCCCAATAAGCTACCTAGCACTACCAAAGCTAATCCTCGAGAGCATGCCAAGGCTATTATCTAGAGAAGTGGAAGAGAGGTTGAAGGTGAAAGAGTGAAGATAGGAGAGAAAGGAAAGGAAATATTAGTAGAGGAAGAAAAGAAAGAAAAAGAAAGAGAACATGACAGAAGAGAGAGAGATCTGAAGAGAAAGAGAAAGAAAGAGTATATGACAAAAGAGAGAGATTTGAAGAGAAAAAGAAAGAGGAAGAAAGAGAACATAATAGGAGAGAGAGCTAAAAAAGAATATGAAAGAAGAGAGAGAGCTAAAGAGAAGAAGAAACAGAAGGAAGTTGTAAACGTTTGGATAAGCCGCCTAGGTTATTTGCTAATCCCAATATGAAACTTTACAAACCTAGGATTCCTTACCCTTAAAGCATAAAGAATATAAACCTTAACAAGAAATTTGAGAAATTTTTAGGTATGCTTAAGAAATTGCATATCAATATCCCATTTGTGATTGCTCATATGCCCTCTTATGCAAAAGTTTTTAAGGAAACTCTATCCAAGAAGAGAAGATTAGAGGAGTATAAAACTATCAAGCTTAATGAAGAGTGTTATGCTATCCTTCTAAAGAAGTTACCTCCAAAACTCAAGGATGTTAGTAGTTTCACCATTCCTTGTATAATTAGTGGCTTACAGATAAATAGGGCTCTGATGGACCTTAAAGCTAATATCAATTTAACACCTTGTCTATCTTTAAAAATTTAGGATTAAAAGAGTTTAAACTAACTATAGTCTCATTATAATTAGCTAATAGATTAATGACCTATCCAAAAGGAACCATTGAAGATGTACATGTGATACTATGTTGATCCAAGGGTTGGTTCCACCTTTTTTGTATGATGACATAGTGTTTCCACTAATATGTTTATAGAATTTGGTGTGTTTGTTTAGATAGGTCTATTGAAAAGTATTTGTAGTGTATTTGATAAATAAGTAATTAAGTTGGTAATTAGGTAAAATTTGTATGACTTGTGTAAGTCATGAAATAATGTTTTAGTTAAAGGTTGAATAAATGAATAAATTGGTATTATTAATGATTTGGTAATTTGGATGAATTTATTGTGCTATAATTGTGTAAATTGTGTTAAGATTTGATTAGTACTGTTTTGTTTGTGTTACAATATGTTAAATTAGGTTAAGTTTGGATTGATTGGGCTGAAGTTGTGCTAACCTAGAAGAGGTCGGTAGACTGAATGGCGATGATTGATCGACCAAATAAAGAAATTGAATAGGTCAATCAATCGAAGGTATACTGGTTGATCGAATATACTTGCTAAAAGAGAGCACTGGCTGATCGAAAGAAGATAGGTGGACCAAACCTTAGAATTGATCAACCGAATTAACAATTTCAGAAGATCAGTCGAACAAATGATGCCTATGGGTCGACCAAACATGAAGAATACACAACAATAATTTTGCAATGGGTATATTTGCAACAGATATATTATTAAATGAGACGAACATTGGAGCAACGGCTATTTGGCCTTAGAAGAGTATAAATATATGTGTTTTGTGTTGTTTATGCATCCAAGAATGATGCCTATCGGTCGACCGAAAATGAAGAATACACAACGATAACTTTGCAATAGGAAGATTTGTAACATATATATTATTAAATGAGAAGAACATTGGGGCAATGTCTATTTGGCCCTAGAAGAGTATAAATAGATGTGTTTGTGTTGTTTATGCATCCAAGAAATAGTGAAAGTGTTTATGCATTATTATTAAGTGTTCTTGAGTGTATATGAGCTTTTAGTGAAGTTGTGGTTATGTATTTTTTTAATGGTTATGCTTAAGTCATAAAAAGAAGAGTATTATGGGGTTATTCTTGAGCCTTTGAAAAAGAAGAGCGATAGGTTATTCCTAAGCCTTAAAAGGGAGGATTGTGAGGTTATTATTTAGCCTTAGAAAAGGGAGTGAAAGATTATTCTTGAGTGTCAAAAAAGGATTGTATTGTGTACTCTGTATTCTTATTGATTGTAATAAGAACGAAATCTCAACGGTGGTGTTAGGGACTGGATGTAGGGCAAGTGGACTGCTCTGAATCAGAATAAATTAGTTGTGTCTCTTCTTCCATTTTCTCTTTTAATTTTATGCATTTACTTTAATTGTTAAATCTATTTTTGTTATTTAATTTGTATAATTAAATTATTATTTAGCTTCTGCACTTAATTAAAATTAATAAAAAATTTTGGGATTAATAATATTGAAAAGAATTTTTAAGAACTTAATCCACCTCCCTCTTAGGTGCCATATAGGACCAACAATTGATATCAGAACGTAGGCCTCATATTAGATTAATTCTAATGAATTAGTGAGTAAAGATAGAAGGCACTTTGTGGAGATGTTTATGAAGCCCCTATATTTAGTGGAGAGAACTTCTTGTTTTAGAAGTGGAAGATAAAAATGTTTATAAGGGGTAATGGTATAGATTTATGGGTCGTAATTACAGAAGGTCCCTATATTCCAAAAAAATTAGTAAATGGGAAATTAGTTCTTAAAAATGAAAATGAATGGTATGAAAAGGATAGAAAATTAGTGTCTTTGAATAGTCAAGCATTAAATATTTTACGTTGTTTCTTAAATAAAAGCATTCTTGATAAAGTTTCAATATGTGTTACCACTAATGCTATATGGTATAGATTAGAACATTTGCATGAAGGTATAAATCATGAAGAGATGTTTGGATCTACTAAGGAAGAGGTAAGGTTAGAGATCCTTAATGAAGAATTCAATGCATGTTTTGTGGAGTAAGAAGAGGTACATTCTAGTATTAATACTTGTATTGATAAGATAGCTACTTGTTCTAAATCCTATGATAATGATGTTGCATGTGATGGTGAATATTCTTATGAAGAATTAGTCGAATATATTGAAGAAACTTTGAAATTTCTTAATGATTGTAAATTATAAAATGAAACACTTAGGAAAGAAGTTGAATCAAATAATGATATCGTTTATAAGATGCAAAAATTGGTAGAAGCAAATATAGGAATGAAGTTAAATCAAAGACTGATATCGTTTATAAAATGCAAAAATTGGTAGAAGAAAATAGTTTGTTGAAGAAACAATTGGAATCAAAATGTAATGTTATCCATGATGATCTAATAAAAGAAAATTCATCTCTTAAAATGGAGATAGATTCCCTTAAGTATTCGCTTGCTAAATTCACTAAAGGGAATGAAAAATTGGAAAACATGTTGAATGGTCAAAAGTTTGTAAATGATAGACATGGTTTAGGTTATGTTAGCAATAATGGTCCTTCTTCAAGTATGACCAAGTTTTTTAAAAGTAAGAATTTAGAAGAAGAAGAACCTAGTCCGTCCATTGAAAATATTCTAGGCCTTCATCATCAAGCTCTCATCATAGAAAGAATCATCATGCATTTTTATATACATCAAGACCATCATATAGAAAGAATGTGAATGTGCATGTGCCCAAAAATAGACATAATTTCTTTATTAATGCACATTATCAAAATAATTCATGTAGGCCTTTTACATCATATTCTCCTAGAAACATTTATCATACTCTTCATATGCTTTTAATTGTCTCTCATGCATATTCTAGGCAAGATTTTTGTCAAAGAAAAATGTTTACATCTAGACATGCATATAGGAACAATTTAAGACTTCATTATCCTGATACATTTAGAAGTTTAAATGGATCTAAAACAAGGTATGTTCATATGAATCATATACACCCTTAACTTATCATTATTATGTTCATTTTGGATATGTTCAACAATTTTGTTATGATCGTTTAAATGTGAATGTCTTATCGAATGGACAAGAAAAATATAAAACCAATCATCAAGGACCCAGGATGATAGGGGTACTAAAAGTCTGTTAAATATTTATTTTGTAAGTACTTTCAAGAATAAAAAGGAAATCACCAATATTGTTGAACAAAGGATGTAAAAACTACAAGTAGTAAAGTTGGTGATAAATTATAAAAAGGGAGGTATACCTTGAATCTTTATGTTTGATTCATTGTGAATTAAATTATAAATTAAGTAATAATTCTTGAAAATGTTTTTGATTAATTGTTTGGAGAATTGTGTATATCTGTGTGTTGTCTATCAGTCGACCTATAGGATTATTTTAGCCAACAAAATGTATTTTTTAGGTATATCGGTCGACTGATATGAGTTGTTCGGTCAACTAAACTATTGAACTTCTACAAATTTTGGTTGATCACACTGTGTTTTTCTTCGACAGCGTGTATGTTTGGTCGACTGAATGATGCATATAGGTCGACTGAACGATGCATATCGGTCGACCTACCTACTGTTGGTCAATCGATAGTCTGTTAAGTCAAATTCTCAGTTTTCATCATGTGTTTTTCCATTTTATGTCTCCTCTGCCACTGCTTTCATCTTTGTTGCTCTCTTTATCTAATTTATGAGTTTTTTTCCAAAATAATATTTTTTCTTAATCCTATATGATATTTTCATTTAGATGTTGAAAGTTTAAAGTTGCTCTAGATTATTTTAGATATTATTTATCGTGTTGATTCTTCTGAATTGAACTTTCTCAAGTCGTATCATGTCTTGCATTAGAAATCATGAATAAAAATGCTTGAATATAATTTCTTTTAGTTTCTTATTTTCATTGAGTATGTGTTAATTAGTTAAAACCCCTTTTGAATGACATTCTTATATGATTAGCTTTTGCATGTTTAGGCAAATTGAAACTTATAACTTAATAAATGGTTTAATATGTTTATTTTAACCGCTTCTCGAATGCTTAAATTCTTAATGGACTATATGATTTAATTTTACACTTGTAAGCATTTTTTGAAGCCTTTGAGAACATTTTTGACAATTATATTTATTAAAAGTTTTGATCCCTTTCATGCAGTTTAAAATTTTGCATTTGCATATTGTTTAGAGAAACTGTTTTATTGATGGGGTGGTTAGAATTTTTTTTAAATGGTTTGATGTTTTTGTTAAATTGTCTCCATACATTAATGTATTTAAAGATGTTTGAAAAGTCCTAATTTTTTTATAAAAAATATATCATACACTAAAGTTTTAAATATAGACTTCATAAATTTCATGTTAAGTACTCCTATATTAGGTTTTAGATAATTCATGACATAACTTTTGGCTTTTTAGAAAATCTCATAACATTAATTTGATCATGACATTAAAGAATGGAGAATTTGTAGATATTAATGATGTTTGAACCTTTAAAAGGGGTTATTGAAATTTGATAATTTAATCGTATATGCTTGAAACTTTTGGTTTTGAAGCATTATCCTTGTATCAAGGGGGAGCATGGAACGTCATTTCAATTGCATAATTGAGTTTATTTCTTCCATGAGGTTTTTAAAAGCCAAGCATGAATGCATTTGTGGTTAAATGATTTGATATGATCCGTCTCATGCATTTTTATGTATTGCATTGAAAGTTTGATCTATTAAAAAACTAGATTGCATGAATTTAAGGGGAGTCATTGGTAGAGTATTGATGATTTGATATTCTTAAGATATTTTTTTTATGTTAAGTATGAAGTAACTTTAATAGATATCTTGAAATTTTTTGCACGTTGTATATGTCATTACGATATTTATTTGATAATTGGTTAGTAACTTATTTTTGATTATTTGTGAATGCTACATGTTGTTTTGTTTGTTTTGGATATTACTAACAATTGGTATTATAGCCCTTATCTTGTTGTCATTTATCATATCATTAATTGGCTTGAGTTTTGTTATTACAATTGGCATCAACAAGCTATTTTTCAATAACTTATGAAGTTTGTAAACAAGTGGTTTCTTATTTTGAAAAATGGGTTCGAATGAAAAGAATAATTGGTATCGAGTTTCTTTATTTTCCAACAATTGGTATCAAAAAATGGTATCAAGTTTTTGTCCTCTAGCATTTGGTATCATGTTTTTTAACAATTAGTATAGATAAGTCTCCTTTTCAATATATTTGGTTTCAAGTGTGTGATTTTTTAGTTTAAGCACCTTTTAACAACATTCGACATCTATATTGATGATTATTTGATTGCAGATCTTTTAAATAAGATTTGGTTATTTTTGTCCCTCTTTTGAATACATGTGTTATGGTATTTTGAAGGACATCTTGGTATGTTTTCAAAGAAATGTTTCGATTAAACTTCACTTGTAAGACAAATTATGATGTTTTTTTTATTTTGTTTTGAAATATATGTTTAGGAGAGGATTAGTGTATTCTATTTACATGCTTCATACTTTTTTGTATCAAACTTTTATAAAAATGGGGAGAATGGTATATTTTACATATATTTGTGACTAACTTTATATTCATATTCAAGTTTTACACCTTTTGTAATTGGTTGTATACTTTTTGATGATTACAAAAAGGGGGAGAATGATAGAAGTGATATTAGAAAGGAGTAGAAAGGAGTTGCAAGTTTTGTGGTGTTTTCGTGTTTAAGTGGTCTAATTTGTGTGTTACATGCTTCTAATATCACATGATTTTGTCATCATCAAAAAGGGGGAGATTGTTGAATCCAAGGTTAGTTCCACCTTTGTTTTGATGATGAGAAAGTGTTTTTACTAATATGTTTGTAGAGTTTGGTATGTTTGTTTAGATAGGTATATTAAAAAGTATTTGGAGTGTATTTGATGAATAAGTAATTAAGTTGGTAATTTGGTGAAATTTGTATGACTTGTGTAAGTCATGAAATAATGTTTTATTTAAAGGTTGAATAAATAAATAAATTGGTATTATTATTGATTTGGTAAATTGGATGAATTGATTATGTTATAATTGTGTAAAATGTGTTAATATTTGATTATTATTGTTTTGTTTGTGTTACAATATGTTGAATTAGGTTAAGAATTGATTTGGATTAAGTTTGGATTGATTGGGTTGAGATTGGGCCGAAGTTATGCTGACCTATGGCAAGGATTGATTAATCGAATGAAGAAATTGAAGAGGACGATCAACTAAAGGTATACTTGTCGATCGAATATACTTGCTAAAGAGAGCACCAGTGGACTGAAAGAAAGTCGGTCAACTGAACCTTGGATCGATTGATTGAATGAACAATTTTAGAAGATCAGTCGACCAAATGATGCCTATCGGTCGATCGAACATGAAGAATACACAACGATAACTTTGCAACAGGCAAAGTTACAACGGATATATTATTAAATGAGAAGAACATTAGAGCAACAGCTACTTGGCCTTGGAAGAGTATAAATAGATGTGTTTTGTGTTGTTTATATATCCAAGAAGTATTAAAAGTGTTTATACATTATTATTATTGAGTGTTCTTGAGTGTATATGAGCTTTTAGTGAAGTTGTGGTTAGGTATTTTGTAAGGGTTATTCTTAAGCCATAAAAAGAAGACTATGGTAGGGTTATTCTTGGGCTTTGGAAAAGAAGAGTGATAGTTATTCCGTAGTCTTAAAATGGAGAGTTGTGAGGATATTCCTTAGCCTTAGAAAAGGGAGTGAAAGATTATTCTTGGACTTCAAAAAAGGATTGTATTGTGCACTCTGTATTCTTATTGATTGCAATAGGAACGAAATCTTAACAGTGGTGTTGAAGATTGGATATAAGGCAAGTGGATTGCTCTGAACCAGAATAAATAGGTTGTTTTCTTCCCTTTTCTCATTTGATTTTATGCATTTACTTTAATTGTTTAATTTATTATTGTTATTTAATTTGTATAATTAAAGTATTGCTTAGCTTCTGCACTTAATTAAAATTTGTAAAAAGACTTAGGTTTAATAATATTGAAAAGAACTTTTAAGAACTTAATTTACCCCCCTCTTAGGTTCCATATAGGGCAAACAAAGTAAATAAATTCTTTTTTTTTTCTGTTGATTTCCTTGTTTTGGATATGGAAAAAGATAGCTCAATGCCCATCATTTTGGGAAATTCACCCATGGCTACTGCAAGGGAACTGAATTATGTGCATAGAGGAAAGCTCACCCTTAGACTTTAGGATGAGGAAATTGAGTTTGATGTATTTAAAGAAATGAGACATCCCTCTACCCTGGATTCATGCAACTTCATCAGTTTGAATTCTGATAGGGGTCAAATTGATATGATTTTTATGATTAATTTTTTGAATTATGACCCCTATATCAGTGTTTAAATGTTTAATTGATGCCTAATCATGTTTGATTTGCAGATTGGAGCTTAATGATCAAGATTGGAGCAAAAAAATCAATGAATCCTCTTGTTACTGACCATAAACGGCACCCTGAGAGGGTGCCGTTAATGAAGAACAGGAGGGCGTTGTCACTATCCTGCATTCGTGTTACAACGGCACCCTGAGAGGGTGCCGTTGTGCTGGTAGTAGGGTACCATTGTCCTAGAAGTCAACAATTTCAGATTGGTGGCTAGCAGATTTCAACCTTGGCATGATCACAATTAATTCCCTTGTCTTTTGGCATGTGAGGGGAGGCTTCCAGAGTCTGCATAGAGCCAAAACACATCAGATAACACACATGAATTAGATAGAAATCAGATCAACTTAGTGTGAGAAGCTCTAGCTTCTCTCTTCATCTTTTCCTTTGAACACTT
>JAOXYD010149889.1:0-10522 GCA_028565735.1 Pinacopodium congolense | reverse complement strand
ATCATTAAGCTCCATTCTGCAAATCAAACATGATAAGGCATCAATTAAACAATTAAACACTAAATTAGGGGTCATAAGTCAACAAATTAACCATGAAAATCATATCAATTTGACCCCTATCACTAGACTTATTGACATTATAAGTACTCTTAAAGATCTAGGTAAGACCTACACTAATATTGAATTATGAGAGAGAGACTTAGATCTTTACCAAAGATAAAGGAAGCCAAAATGAAAACCATTTAAGAAGATAAGGACTTAAACATCCTCCTACTTGAAGAATTGATTAGATCCATTTTGAAATATGAAATGAAGCTAAAAAAGAAGAACATGACATTCAAGGCATCAAGGGTGGTGCATAATGATGATGAAGCCTCTACAAGTGAAAGTAATAATAAGGATACAGCTCTACTTACATGAAGTTTCAGGAAAGTTTTAAAAAAAGAAGGTACCCATATGAAGAATGGACTTAAGAGAAGGTAAGCTCAATTTTAAAAATAAATTGACTAACATCACTTATTTTGAATATAAGGAAATAAGTCATAAAGGAAGTAATAAAAAGGAGACGGAAGGAAAGAAGAAGAAGGTCTTGAAAGCTATTATATGAGATGATACTAATGAGCCTAAAGGAGAAGATAAAGTGGCACACATGTACTTGATGGCAAGTGATGAGGTATAATCTTACTCTTCTTCTCATAGTGATGATAAATATGATGTAGATTTTACATATGATGAGTTAAAAAAATATTAAGAAGTTCTGACTAAGAAAAAAAAAGGAAAGTGTTTAAAAAATGTAGGGAAACTTTGAAATTATTAGATAACTACAAATTAGAAAATGAGAAACTTAGACATGAATTAGAATCAAAGAGTGTAGATAAGGATGTCATGAAAAATGAGAAAATGAAAATACATCCTTTAAAAGAAAGATCTAATCATACAAGGAATCTTTAGCCAAATTTATAAAAGGGAAGGAAAAGCTAAACACGATGCTAAGAGCACAAAGACTTTCAAATACTAAATATGGTCTAGGATACATTAGTAAAAAGGCACCATCAACTAATAAAACTACCTTTGTAAAAGGGAAGAATCTAGAAGAAGACCTTATACCTTGGCCACATTAATAGAAGACATACATAACTTAGATTCAACCTTGGAAGAGACATTATATATACACGAATGGATTAAGAACTACACCTAGAAAGCACTAGAAGATAGATATAATGATAAGATATCATATTACCTACCTAGACAAAACTACTACATAAGAAGTTCTAATGAATCAAGAATTAAGTTTGGCTTTAGACATGCATATAAGTTACACATTCCCTTATTTGTACGTATTGTAGATATTATGGATAGTTGGAATGTTAAACCAAGAGGTTGGAATAGTAAGAATGCAACTAACCCTCAAGGATTCAAATTAGTGTGGGTAACTCAATTAAAATGATTTTCTTATTTTACAGGATACCAAGACAAAGAGTGAGTGGCATTTAAAGCATGAATTTAAAAAAAAACAAGTAAGAATCTACTTTAAAATCAAGAAATCAGTAACTACTTTTAGACCCTTGAAACTAATTCATATAGAATATTTATACCTATTAGAATAACTAGCTTAAGAGGTTAATTTTATGCATTTTTCATTGTAGACGACTTTAGTAAAAGTACTTAGGTTTTATTTTTATGTTGAAAAAACTGAATGCTTTGAATCATTTGTGAAATTTTCAAAGAAAATTTAAAATAAAAAGGTCTAACAATTGCATTTATTAGAAGTGATCATAGTAGGGAATTAAAAAAATGACTTATTTGAATATTTTGTTATAATAATGGCATCTCTCACAATTTTTTTGCACTTGGGTTCCTCTAAAAAAATAGTGTAATAGAAAGAAATAATAGAATTTTATAAGAAATGGCTAGAATCGTGATTAATCAATAACTTACTAAAGTTTTTTTGGACTGTAGTTTTTAATGCATTCACATGTAATATAGTAAATATGGTATATGTTAGGTTTAAAATAGATAAGACCTACTATGAATGATAAGAAGTCTAAAATTTGCTATTTTAAAATTTTGGGTACAAATACTATATCCTAAACACCAAGGATAAACTAGGAAAAATTTGATTCTAGAATAGATAATGGTATTTTTCATGGATATTCTTTGACTAATAAAGTTTATAGAGTATATAATAAAAGAAACCTTGTTATTGAAGAATTCATGGATGTAGTATTTGCTGAAACTAAATCTTTTGAAAGCAAGAGAGACCTTGAAGATGATGATGTAGGTTTTTTCCAAGACTTGGAAAAGATAGGTATTGAAGAGAAAAAAGAGGATGGACAAACAAACCTGCAAGAGCCATTTGTTAGATCAAGTAAGAAAAAGAAGAATTAAGAGTTTGCTAAGGAATAGAAATATAAGAAGGATCATCCATTGAAGAAAATACTAGGTAACACTTAACAAAGGGTAACTACTTATTCTCATTTTAGAAATTTGATGCATCTTTCATTTATTTAACAAATTGAGCCTAAGAGTGTAGAAGAAGCTTTAGGTGATGAATATTGGATTTTAGCTATAAAAAATAACTAAGTCAATTTAAGAAGAATAAAGCGTAGACTTTAGTATCCATATTGAGAGATCACCCAATTATAGGTATAAAATTGTAAGTTTGATGAGGAAGGTGATATAGTAAGAAACAAGCATAGGATAGTAGCTAAAGGCTATAACTAAGAAAACGACGTATATTATGAGGAGAAATTTGCACTTGTAGTTAGGTTAGAAGCTACTAACCTTTTACTTGCATTTTCATCTTATATGAAATTTAAGCTTATTCAAATAGATGTTAAAAGTGTTTTCTTAAATGATTTTATTCAATAAGAGGTATATATAGAATGACCCCTTGGTTTGAAAATTACAATGATCTTAATAATGTTGTTAAACTAACTAAAGTATTATATGGTTTAAAACAAGCACATAAGGCTTGTCTGATTGGATGAGTGAATGGAGAGGTGGATATATCTTTATTTATTCAAAAAGATAGATATTATATTTTAATTATTCAAATATATGTAGATGATATTATATTTGGTGTTACTAATGACTGTTTGTGCAAAGAATTTTTAAAGTATATGAGTAGGAAGTTTAAGATAAGCATGATGGGTAAGTTGAACTTTTTCATTAAGCTTCAAATAAAAAAATGAAGCAAAGAATTTTCACCATTCAAGCCAAATGTACCAAGGAGTTACTTAAGCATTTTGGAGTGGACTAAGCCAAATCCATAGGTAATCTTATGGGCACATCAACAAATTTAAACAAGGATAAGGAAGGTAAACTAGTAAATGTTAAATTCTATCGAGGTATAATTAGAAGTTTATTATATCTTATTACTAGTAGACTTGGTATCATGTTTAATGTATTTTTGTGTGCTAGGATTCAATCATCCCTTAATAAATCCCATCTATTAGTTACAATTTGTGTCCTTAGGTATTTATGTGATATAATGCATTCAAGTCTTGGGTATACTAAGAACACATTTCTAACTTGGATTTGTATTTATTTATGGTTCATATAGTTATTTTGCTAGATAGGAAGAGTATAATTAGATAGGACAAATACATGTGGAGCATGTCAATTTTTAAGAAATGCATTAACCTTATGGTGTAGGAAGAAATAAAATTTCGTAGTTTTAAACATGGCAAAAGTAGAGTATATTAGCACAGATAGTTATTGTTGATTATATTATTGTCTGTAGTTATTGTTTACAAATTTTATGGCTTAGATAATAACTTAGGGATTATAGCTTAGGACTTACCAAGATACTTATTAGGTGTGATAATATAAGTTCCATTTGGTTAACTAAAATCCCATTTAAAATTCTAAGACAAAGCATTAAAAATTTTTTGACATCATTTTATTAGAGATCATGCGAAAAATAGGGATATTGAATTAGAGTTTTTTTTTATAGAGTGCATCAATTAGCCAACATCTTTACTAAACTAATGAATAATGAAGGATTTTGCATGATTAGAAGAGGATTAAGTATGGTAGATGTAATTCATTATGATTTTTTTTTGTTTTCATTATGATATTTGCTTATTTACATTCTTATTTTTATCTTTTTACAAAGGGAAGAGCATAAGATGTGATATTATGTCTTATTAAAGGGAGTTTTAATTTTAATGGGCATAATGTATAAATTTAAGGGGAGTCATGAATCTCAATCAATTTAGGGGGAGTTTGTAAAATTTAAGCTTGTAAAAATTTTTGTTGAAATTGTTGTTAAGATATGATTAATTTATGCGGAGTTAATAAAAGTTGATAATTTGATAATTTTAAGTGAATGGATTAAGTGTTGGTTAAATCTATGTTGAATTTTAATTTTGATAATTTTGATATTTTTTAGTTTTTTTTATTGAACTTATGTTTGTTTTAATAGTTTGTAAATGAGAAGAAAAGTTTAAATGTGTTTTTATGAGTGTTTAATAGGTGTTGGAACCAATTGTATGTTTGCATTATTTTTTTATGTTATAATATCATATAATTTTATCATTATCAAAAAGTAGGAGATTATTAAATTAAGGGAGGTTCCACCTTTGTTTTAATGATGATAAAGCCATTATGCTACTAATGTGGTTATTGGGTTTGATTTTTTAGAAAGATAGGTTAGAAAATAAGCTTTCGAATCTTGGAACTTTGATGGAGTATATGATGAAAATGTGAAAAATACTTAAGTTTGAAGATTAAGATAGTAATTTGAATAGGTTTCATGTCGTAATTTTTGATGTAGTCTTGTTTGATCTTCTTATATCATTTTAAAGGGCTCTATCTATGTATATTGCATCATACTTAGTGTTTATACAAATAGATTACATATTTAAGAGGAATTTTGTAAGGAATGATTTTATAATGATTTTCTAGATACATTGGGGATGTTTTTGGTATGTGTGTGTGTGTGTGTGTGTTAAAGAATGTTTTGAAACTATTGGAATTGTTTTGGAGTGATTTAAATATGTTTGAATGTGTTAAATTGTATTAAAAATTAGTCTGACATAGGACCATTGATCAACCACTTGGTGAAACTAGTCAACCAATGTGTGATTTTTACATTGATTAGCCAACTAGTTGAGTGCACAAAATAGGTTGTAGTGTTAGTAACTTTAATAACTAGTTTTAATGACCAAAAAACGTGATAAATGATTTTTAATGACACCAAAAAGCTATAAATGGCTAATTAGTCAGATTTTCACTATAAATAATTGTATTAGGATGTGTGCAAGGCATCTAAGCATAAAGAAACACATAAGCAAGTAATTTGAGTCATTGTGAGTGTTTATTTGTAAATTTTAGTGGTGATTTGGTGCATACATTATAATATAGTTAAGAGTCCTCTTTAAACACTTTGTGTGGATCAAGTGAGAACCTTTTGAAAGGGTATTTTTGAGGAAGTATTACTTATGAGATTAAGCAATTGTAAAGTTATCTTAAAGCCTTTAAAAAAGGAGGGATTTTTTAAAGTGACATTGTTGACAGTGAAAGTCCCAACAAGGTGTTGGGGAGTAGACATAGGTGTAGAGTTAAATACCGAGCCACTATAAATTGCTTTGTATGCCTCTTACCCTTCCTCTTTTACTTTTCAAGTTAGTTTAATTTCACTTTATTGAATTATTGAATTTTCATGTTTTTGTTAAGAGGATAGTTTTTAAGTGTTAAAAGACTTAGAAAATTTAAAGCACCTAATTCACCCTCCCCTCTTAAGTGCCTTTTACGGACCAATAAGGACAAATATGTACCTTCCTTTAATGTATCATTAATTATCATTTCTTTTCTTCCCTCACTTGGTTCAATAATGTATCTTGGTGATTATCCTTTTGATTTTGAAAATACCTTCAATGTCCATTGACCTAAAAACAAAATTTAATGTGTTTTTAGTACCCCCACTAACTTTAGTATTTGAGGTTAATTAGTTTTCCCTAGTCTATTGGCATGACATTCCAATTACCTAGCTTATCATAGCAAAAGTTCTTAATGTGCCTAAACCTTCCATAACATTAACAATCCATAGATGCATTATGTGAATGAGAATGGGTACACTATGTCTAAATGCATTTTCAGTTCTTCTATCATATGCTTTGACGAAAATGGTTCCAAGGATTATAATGAGAAATGTTTCTAATGTCATATACATGCATATAAGGAGTATAAAAATGTGTTAGACCATTCTACCTTATGCTAGTAATATATGTACCATATTGTGATTTTTCATTCCTATAGAAATTATGCCTATGTTTCTTTACATGCATTCCTTCCGAGATTTTGGTTTTAATGTACTCATGAATTTATGATGTTATTTCCTAGGATGGGATTTAGAAGATCATGCAATATTTTCATAAGATAGTCTAGTTATATGTTCATCTTCCAGGTTCTTTTCCTTAACAAACTATTCTTACTATTTAACGATGCATTTTCAAAAGTAAGTCCTAAACCAAATCTATCATTTGATGCTTTTTGTGCACCTACCGTACATTTTATTTTCTTTTCTTTTCCTTTAGTTAACTTAGATAAGGAATCCTTATGGGTTTCTATCTCCTTTCTCAATGATGCATTATTTTCTTTTAATTTTTGCTCATTATCACTCTCTACACTTTAAATTTTATAATGCTTTGTAACTAATTTTTCAATTTCTCATGCTCTAATTTGCATGCATATAATAGTTTCAATGTTCCTTATGCTTAGTAGTCAATTTCTTGTTTTTCCTAGTTAAAACTTATAAGTATTGAACTAGTTCACCAAAATTAAAGTTAACCTCATAATCATCTTTATTATAAGAAGTAGAACATGATGGTACCTCACCATCAACCATGAAGTATATGTCCTATTCTTTGATGGCTTAGAATAACATACTTGGAGTGTGAGTTTTAATTATAAAATAACTAAGTTTTATACCTAAAAACTTTAGACAAATGCACCTATCATTATTATTTTATATTAATGAGTTGATTATTATTTCTATGAGGATTTTAATGAGTACTAGTCTAAACTATCAACTTATTATTTAACCTAACAATTAATCAATTATATAATTAGATACTAAAATTAAAGCTAAGTTACTATACTAATATACAAAGTAGATCAATTAAAGTATTATTGATAAGAATATACATTCAATTGTGTAAAATTATCTAGATTTGAACTTCTCTTAGAATTTTCTTGGATTAAGACTTTTTACCTAATTCCAATGAAATATTTTTTAATAGTAAAATCTAATTATAAATATCAAACATAGATAATTTACTAGAAAAAAAATCCCCTGATTTGAAAAGAGTCATTCCCATATAATCAAATCCAAAATGTTCCTAAGTAGATAATGAAACATTAAATTCATGGGCAAAATGAATACAATATAAAAGCACTTAGGAAGTAGAGAGTAAGAGAACTCTTTAAAATGATATCTCCTTATCTCCAAAACTTCTGGCTTTTAGTCACTTAATCTAATCACCTTCTTGGAAGTACAATGCCAATTAATGTCTCTTCTTCTATTTATGTTCTCTACCTATCCACGGCTCTCTAAAAGCAAAAACCCTTAAAGGGAACCCTCTAAAAGAACTCCCAAATAACTCCTTTCTATTCCTTATATATTTGAGTTACTGTTAAGGTTAGAAAACCCTAATTAGTAGAGTTTTTATAGGAGTTTTTCCTAATTAGGCCAAAGTTCCACTTTTATCCTTGGGTTCATAGGGACCACGACGATACTTGAGGTCCAAAACAATGGCATCGTTATTAATTGTTGTTATTCTTCTGACTTGCTCTTTATACCATAATGGCAATTCTTATATGAACATCAGCAACGATGTTGTTAACCAATGTTTAGGTTTTATCCTTTTATCCAAAATTGTTATTTTTTTTTGTAAAATTAAGTCATAAATTACAATATTTACTTAGAACTTCATAAAAGAGCTCATTAGGAGATTAAATTAACTTGCAAATGGGTAAAAATTAATAGATAATGTGTCAAAAACTATAAAATTTACCCATTATCAAATTCTCATATGCTTAAATAATTAGTTGTCCTCAAGAAATTAACCCCAATACCTATTTAGGAACAATTCAATAGGAGTTAAGAATTAATTAGACACGTTAATATAAGTTAATGCAATTAACAAAAAATCAATATTTACTTTGATTATAACTTGACACATATAGTCATATGGCATGATAAATCACCCCTTAATATGCAATATCAAGTTTCAAGTTGACTCTACATAGGCACTTATGCAAACTTGTTTATAAGATACTTTGGTAGGTGCATTTATGCTACATCCTACCTGGTAAGTGCATTTTATAATCTGTCTCGCCTTTAACTATAACTTGGTAAGTGCATTTTATGATCTGTCTCGCCTTTAACTATAACTTGGTAAGTGCATTTTATGTTCCCTTTTACCTTTTCACAACACTTTTAATTACTTAATTTTCTTCTTTCAACTTCACCTAAATTAAAAAATATAACTAAAATTACTAATTATTAAAAAACTACTTTTAGATTAAACATTTTATTCCAAGCTTGTAGAAAAGGTCTATATAAAGTCTCCTTAAATACTTAATATTATGCATAAAGGTCAACTTGACACATCATACAACCATAATTTGGAAGGGTCATAATCAATAAAGAGTTATTAAACATTAATAATGGTAATTACATCACCTATATTAAGCTATACTAATTAATAATCAACTCACCACTAAGATAATTTTTAGAATGAAATATCTTAATCAATTACTAGAAAAGACTTTCAATTGTTTAAATGCATAGGAAATTTAATAAACTATATCCCCTAATACATAAAATATATATTTTCCTCAATATATAAACAAAATAAATAAGTACCAAGGAAAGGGATTAAGGGGATAAAGGAATTTTCTTGAAAAGTGTTTAATGAAGAGGGACATATAATGAAGTACCAAAATGTAATTTCTATTAAACACAAATTGATTTGACTATACCACTAATTGACGAGTATTTAAAAAATAAGAACAAGTTAAAATCATTTATATAGGTCTAAAAGACAAAATAAAACTATAATATAATATCAAAATAAAACTCAAACTAAAACTAAAGATAACTTCTTCCTAAGTGCGTAGCAATAAACACTCATGAGAGCCTTATGTCATGAGTGGATGGCTAAATATATTCCTAAATCTTATTTATCTACTATTTCTAATGTTGTAATAAACTCTATAGCTCCAATAAGAGCCCATAGATAATGGCCAATGACAACTCTTAGGAGGAGGTTAGAGCTGATGGAATAATTTTGAGTGAATGATGTGAACTCTTGAGATCTTGCTTGATGGTATATATAAGCTATAGAATGTCCTTGTGCTCTTCAAGGTTAGCTCATGGAGTAGTTATGTCATCCAAATGCTCATCACTCCAAAAGATGTTCACTAAGATTACTTCATCGCCCTCAGATGTGCCCTTGTTTCCAAGTCTTTTAACATGAGAAATTGATGCTCGTAGAAGCTAATATAAATAACTCCTCTCCAAATTCAATGTCATTGTCAGTAAATATCTTCATTATCAATCTTAAAAACATATTGATTTGTTCTTTTAATTGTGTTGCACGACATTCCTCATGCAAGAAATGATAAACCTAGCTAACTGTAACCCTGACAATGATCCCAACCTATAAAGCATATGATATAAAATGTAGGAGTCACTAAATTATGTATTATTGAGCCCACTAGCTTGGGGTTGCACATCAACACCAAGGAGTGATATAATGATATGCTTAAGGGCTCTAATTTTAGATAAAATACATCCTTATCTAATGTATCCTGTAATGAGACCAAAGCTATATTATGCATCATTTCTATTGAAGTAAGGTCATAGATGACTTGATCAATTTGAGAGATGGTGTCCCTTTTATACTCGAAAACTGGACTATCATCCAGTACATCCAAAATATTAGATAAATATCTACAAGTAATATACAGGGCTATACCTTGCAATTAAGACCATATCTCATCTCAATGATGTTATCCTCAATCTTGTCCATGATATTTGCAAAGAATTCCTAACTAGAGTCAAGTAATATGTTCCATTCAATCATAGAATTGAGTCTCACCCAAGTGCCTGAAAAGCACTAATGATATCAAACTCGTACCCTACCTCAGATGCTACTACACACTCCACTTGACTCGACATGTCTTAAACCAGTTCTTGATGTCAATTGAAGTAAATTTAGAGATGTCAAATGATGGACACTTGCGCGATAAAGATGAATCACCTCCAAAGATGTTAAATCATGTAAGAAAAATGTTTAGAATATTTTAAGAAGGTTACTAGAATATTTTGTAAACTTATTAGAATATTCCTTCACTATCGTCTTCCTCACCATCATCAAAATATGTTGCCAATGGCAAGTATAAAATCATTGAAATCTACAAAAAAAAAAGAGGTAATTGAATATGTGTAACATATTGGGTCCAAAACCACCAAAAACTCCTTTAAAAATTGATGGATAACTGGTGAAAA
>JAOXYD010149878.1:0-10522 GCA_028565735.1 Pinacopodium congolense | reverse complement strand
GAGGTTGTTGAGGTGGTTGCAAGGAGTTTTGATTGTTACTCTATGAAAAATTAGGATGGTTCTTCTAACCAGGATTATAAGTGTTTGAAAAGTGGTTTCCTCTTTGCTTATTGAAATTACTAACAAATTGGGCTTGTTCAGGTTTTCAGGTAAAAGAATTTCCTTCTTGACTCTCTAATGATCAATGGGAGGTACTACCACAACTTTCACATTCTATCTTATGAGAACTACTAGTAGCTCTAGTCATTAAACTATCAATCTTCTTGTTTAGTACTTCCAGTTGAATTGCAAGAGCAATTGTATCATTGATTGCATGAATGCCATGTGGTTTCCTTGGATGGCATTCAGAATTGTACTGAAAACTATTTATAGTCATATCTTCAATCAAATTGTAGGCTTCAGTCGCAGTCTTACGCATTAGATTGCCTCCGGCTATAACATCAATGGTGCTACGAGTTGAAGGTGTCAATCCTATGTAAAAGATGTCAATTCACTACCACGTATTGAATCGATGACTTGGACACTTTGCAAGCATCTCTCTAAATCGTTCCCATGCCTTGTATAGACTCTCATTCTCGTATTGCATGAACGAGATAATTTCAGTTTTCATTTTGGCTATCTTAGCAGGTGGGAAGAATTTAGCTAGGACCAACTTCATTAGTTCGTCCCATGTAGTAATGGAACCAAGCTAAAGTATAAACAACCAAGCTTTTGCCTTATCTCTAACATATAGAGGGAAAAGTCTAAGCCTAATTGCATCATCAGAGACTCCACTGTTCTTGAAAAGATCACAAATATCAAGGAAATTTTGCAAGTGTGATGACCAAACCATTGAAATTATGCTATGTGGGATTTCAAAGTTGTTAGCATTGACTCTGGGCCGCACAATGCTAGCCAAAGGTCTACCTCGGTTCCCTAAAGCTAAGTCCATCATGGTTGGTTCTCTATGTTCTACATGAGGTCCTACAACTCCATGTTCTTCAGGATTCATTTTGACAGGATCAGGTTCAGTGTCACTCGATATTCCTATGTCTAATGGATCGGATGACATTGCATGAGCTTCTCGATATTCCTATGTCTAATGGATCGGATGACATTGCATGAGCTTCTCTCTTCTTTCAATAGCTCTCTCTTCTGTCATGCCTTCTTTTTTTTTTTTTCTTCACTCTCTACCATCACTTGCTTTCCTTTCTCTTTAATCTTCTTCCTTTCCTTCTCAACCTCATTTCCACTTCTTAAGATAATAGCCTTAGCATGCTCCTTAGGGTTGGCTTTCGTGGTATTTGGAAGCTTACCAGATAGCTTCTCCTGTAAAAGTTGTGAAATTTGTCCAACATGAGTCTCCAGATTCTTGATTTACGGCTCATGGTTTTACATCCTAGACTCATTAGATTGGATATACTTCAAAACTCAGCGACTCTCTTTAAAGTTGGTTGCCTTTAAAGCTAGGTGAAGGTGCTCTTTGAGCATTATCTTGAATTTATTATGGTGGTTACTGGTATTTATGATTATTGATCTATAAAAAGTTTAGATGGTTCCTCCAACTAGGATTATAAGTGTTTGAGAAATGGTTTTCTTTTAGCCTATTAAAATTTCGAACTTATTGAGCTTGTTCCGGTTACTGTGTCATTAATCGCATGAATATCATGCGGCTTCCTTGGATGAGGTACATAATTATATTGAAAACTATTTGTAGCCATTTCATCAATGATATTGTAGGCTTTAATCATAATCTTGAGCATGAAATTACCTCCAGTTATAGCATCAATGTTGCTATGACTCGTCGGTGTCAATCTAGTGTAGAAGATATATACTTGCTACCAAGTATTGAAGCCATGAATAGGACACTTAGCAAGAATCTCTCTAAAAATTTCCCATGCTTCATATAGACTTTCATTTTCATACTACACAAACAAGCTAATCTCGGTCTTCATCTTTGCTATCTTAGCATATGGGAAAAATTTAGCTAGGAACAATTTCATTAACTCATCCCATACAGTAATGGAACTAGATTGAAGTATTGATAATCAAGCTTTCGCCTTATCTCTAACAAAAAAGAGAAAAATTTTTAGCCTAATTGCATCATCAAAAACTCCATTACTTTTAAAAGACCACAAGTATCAAGAAAATTCGACAAATATTCATTAGGATCTTCTAAAGCTAAACCCCCAAATTGTGAGGACTTAACCTTAGACATGATACGATATGGAATTTAAAAATTACTTTTAGTGACTCTGACCTAAAAATGTTAGCCTTAGGTCTACCTATGTTACCCAATGTTAAGTCCATCATGATTGGTTCTCTATTTTCTATCTGAGTTCTTATAACTACTCATTCTTTAGGATCCATTTCTACAGGTTCTGATTCTTTATCACTAGATGTTCCTACTTCTAAAGGGTCAAATGTAGTTGCTTGATATTCTTTCTTTTTCCTTGTTAATGTGAACTTAAGATCTATATCAAAGTCTACTGGCTTGGGATTGCATCCCCTAGTTTGCATACAAAATTAAATAAAATACTAAACAAAATAAAATAAACAAACAAAGGCAATTAAGTTAATTTAAAAGCAACAAGATTACACAAACTAAAATAAATAGAAAATAACCACAAAAAATTCAAAAAAATTAGGAAACAAGTCCTAGAGTAACTGATACTAATTTTCCTAATATTAAGGTAGTAATCCCATGCAACAGCACTAAAAACTTGTTGTGCATTGGATGAGTGATCATGAAAATTGGAATGCTTTTAACGATTTTACTTTGAAAATTAACATGATAAGGCGAGTGTACCTAACGAACAAGTAATAAAGTTGAGTATTTTAAACCCCAAATGTCAATCCTATAGGGAAAACAGTTAATTACAAGGTTAGCTAGATCGTAATTATCTAGGAAAATCCAAATGATTTGATTAAAATATTTAAAAATACTAAACTATGTTAACCTGGCTTTAACAGCTTGAAAAATTATTTTTAATTGATTTTAAAAATTTATGAAAATTACCAAGTGAGAAATTTAGCTATGCATTAGGTGATTGATGATTTGATTGAGCTTGAAACAATCTTAAAGGATGATTAGAGTTCCTTATTGAAATCAAAATAAAGCTATGATTAAGACTTTACTTTATCTCCATTAAACTTAGTTTAAAGTTTAGTTATGCTTTAAATTTAGTCAATGGGCTTTAACTTAAAGAAGGTGACTTCTGGATTTTTAAACTCAGAACTCTAACTCTTATAAAAGACCAAATTTTGGTCATTCATTGTTTAATTTTTCATTCATTGATTAATTTGTTTTTCTTATTAATTTTTCTAAAAACCTAAGTTAATTTATCAAGCTTATATTATCTTTAACACTAATCTTAAGTAACTAGCACAAAATCTATACTTTTAAACCTTAAATAAATAAAACTCAGACCCTATAACATGTCTTGAAGCTCTCTTAAATCATAAATAAAGTAATCCTTAGCAATAAAAATGATTTAACCAAACATCTTGATCAAAACATACAAAACATACAATTTAACCATCTTGTCCTGATAAATCCAAAAAAATGAGCTAAACAAAAAGTTTAGGTATAACAAAACAATTAAGAAAAGCTCATGGGAGGTTCATAGACTTCTTAACTTGAGCTTGACTTCACCACAGCTCTAGATTAATACAAATTAGCAGATAAATCAAAAAATAGTTGAAGATGTAATTATAAATATAAGAACTTTGATAAATCCAAAAAATGGAGCAAATAAAGTAATAATATGAGTTAAGAAATCCCCTTAGATGATTTCTAGACTCAAATATGGGTCTTAATAACAATCCAAAATGTCTAAAAACATAAAAAAAAAACAACATACAATTCAAGAATAAAGTGTTTAAAGCCCAGATGCTACTTATAACAAATAAAGAGAGAAGGGAGAGCTTCTCTTTAACTTTTGGATCTAGTCTCTATTAATTGATCGCGTATTTTTGTGTTATTTGTTTCTTTTATAGCTCCAGAAGCCTCCCACTTGCACTTACAAATAAGGAAAATTAATATAGAACATGCCATAGCTGAAATATTTGAGATTTGCAATAAAAAGGGTTGACTCGGGCAATATGGTGCCCTGAGCCCGCTGTATTGCTCTTGTGTAACTGCATGAATATGAGATCTTGGAGATTAATACAGGAAAATCTCCTGACCCACGTATTGGTCCTAGAAAACATCATTTTGCATTTTTGACTTCTTTCTTGCTCCAATCTTCATCATTCATCAAATAAGTTTCAATTCCTTCAAATTAAACATTTCAATTCAAAAATTAAACTTATAATCACAAATTTAGAGACCAAAACTTTATAATTATCCATTAAATTCACATGTAAATTGACCCATAATAGATTGCTTTACAACTATTTGGGTCATTAGGGAATGTTTTGAGAGATCGAGAGATTGCAACTCATTTCTTGGTTTAAATCATATAAAGAAACTTGGTTATATATTAAGCTAGAATGACCAAAATTATAGGCAATCTTGGGTCAAATATAATTGGATCAATAAGGTAAGGGGGAGACAAAAAAAAAAAGAAGTAATTCCTAGTCTTTATCTTTGAATTCTCAAGTTCCTACATTTTTTATTATCTAATTTTTAAATTGTTTTTGTTTAATATAATTTTAATTATTGCAATTTTATTATGAGCTTTTAAAAAATATAACTCAAATTTTTAGGTAGCTAATCCTAATCCATGTAAGACAATATTTGTTATACTACAAATCTACGATTTGCATACTTAAACTAGTAGTCAATAAATTTTAAGCACCGTTACTAGGGATTAGTAGCTTTATCATCATGTTTGATTTGAGTGACTTTGATTTAAGGAAATTTTTACTTTTCCTTGTACAATTTCAGGTACATGATCACAAAGAGCACAAGAAGTTCAAGAAAGCTAATCAACGCAAAAATTTTAGATATTACAAGGCAAGACAGGGAGATAAGAAGAGCAAGGTGCAAAGGAGTTATAGAAGGAGCCATGGGAAGAAGGCGATCAAAGATGGGACCAAAGGACACTTACAAACTTCATAATGCCAGGTTTCAATGCCAATTATTGAAGGATAATAAGGATTCCTATCTAAACTAACAACTTTAAGATAAAGTTAGTTTTTAAGCACAATTCAATCCAATGTGCGATTATATGGTTTGGCTAATGAAGATCCCAATGAACATCTAGCTAATTATTTGGAGATTTGTTCCAGATATCAAATATAATAAGCTATCAGAAGATGCCAAAAATATGAGACTATTCCCATTAACCTTGAAGGACTGAGCTAAGGCATGGTTGAACTCTCTCAACTCGAAAAAATTACAATATGTGAGTAGTTTGTTCAAGCAATCTTAGCCAAGTATTTCCCATCGGTGAAAACTACAAGGATCATTAAGGAAATCACCAAATTTCAACTAAGTAATAGGGAGTCACTGTATGAATCATGGGAGAGCTTCAAGGAGATATAAAGGAGTTTCCCACACTACAACCAACCAATATAGTTCCTTTAGCAAACATTATATAATGGAGGAAATCAACATAAAAGAGGGACCATACATTCAACAACTATAAGTTCCTTGATGAGAAAAATAATTGATGCTACTCATGGCCTATTGGAGGAGATGGCGAACAATAGTTGTCTATGGACAACGTAGAGGGGTAAGCTGCTGAGTTTTAAGTGGCAAAAGGGGATGATACCCATCAATTCAATGATAGCCCTAAAACCACAAATATTATCCTTTACTAAGCAATTAAGCAACTTGTAAGGTACCTTTTCTACCTTAATAAAGGCCATGAAAAAGAAATGTGAGCTTTGTGGGCAAGATAGTCATAAGACAGTTTATTGTTACATGATGGATATCAACATTGTGGAGCAAGACATAACAATCTTTATTCTAATACTTGTAATTTGGAATGGAAGAGTCACCAAAATCTCTCTTAGACTAACAATGTAGGTAACAATGTTAGAGCACAATGCCCATTAGTATTCCAACAAGATATACTTGGATATTTATAATTGAATATGGATAAGTTGATGGATGTTTTTGGTCTCCAAGTTTACTAGCCAAAAGATGGTTTAAATAGGTTAGAAGCTAAGTTCTACAAAATAGTTAAGTATCATGCTTCTTCCGTCCACAACTTGGAGGTTCAAGTTGGACAACTACCTAATACATTATCATCAAGAAGTGTAAGGAGTCTTCTAAGTAACATGAAGGCTAATCCAAGGGAGCAACTGATGTTAATTATACTTTGAAGTGGCAAGCAACTAGAGTATCTAAATTAGAAGGTTAAAAAATCTAAGGAAGAAAGCTAAGATAAAGAAGAAAAGAAGGCTAAGGAGAAGTCTTATGTTTAACCACCACCTTACAAGCTCAAAATACATTTTTCTATAAAGGCTAAAAAAGAACCAAATAGATTTATAGTTTGCTAAATTTTTTAAAAAGCTGAAGAAGTTGCAAATCAACTTTTCATTGGTGGAAGCTTTGGATAATATGCCAAAGTATGCTAAGTTTCTTAAGGATATCATAACCAACAAGTAGATCTAGGATGAAAATCAAACAATGTCCTTAAAGGAGAGTTGTAGCTCTATCATTACTAGTCATATGCCATCCAAATTACATGATCCAGGGAGTTATACTATCCCTTGTGTTTGTTAGTAATCTTGAGTTCTTTAAATGTTTATGTGATTTATGACTAGGTATTAACTTGATGCCCTTGTCCATTTTTAGGAAATTGGGTCTAGGCAACATGAAGCCAACTTCCATGCTCATCTAATTTTCAGACCAATCTATTAAGAAGCCAATTGGAGTCTTAGAAGATGTATTGATTAAGGTGGACAAATTTATAATCTCAGTTAATTTTGTGGTGTTGGATTTTAAGGAGGACTATAGTTATCCATTTATTTTAGGGAGACCATTGTTTAAAATCGAGAGAGCATTAGTGGATGTGAATGAAGGGAAGCTAGTTCTTAAGATTAGTGATGAACAAGTAGAGTTTAGCATGAATAAATCTTTGAAAAATCTAGTAGAAGGAAGTGCTTACATGAAGATTGATGTAATTGATGAATTTATAATGGAGTTATAGTAGCAAGTTGAGGAAGATATGGAGGTGAGAGACAATGAGATTTTCGGCAAATAGGATGAGTTAGGTGAAAATAAAAAATAAGAGCCCTTAGTGAGAATTAAAGCACCCATTCTACCTTCCATTGAGAGGCCACCCACTTTGGAGTTAAAACCTTTACCTTCACACCTCAGGAACACTTTTTTAAATAAGTATCATACACACACATTCATTATTTCCAACCAACTTAATTTGGAGCAAGAATAGAAGTAGTGGAGACCATTACAAGAAGGACGAGGCCATGGGATAGAAAATTCAGACATTAGAGGAATCGGCCCTAATGTTGTGATGTATAGGATTATCTTTGACGAAGGGTGATAAAAAGCAAGAGAGCATTGAAGGAGACTCAATCTTAACATGCATGAGGTTATGAAGAAGGAGGTGGTAAATCTTTCAAATGTTGGAATTATTTATCCAATTTCAGATAGTGAGTAGGTGAGTCTAGTGTAATGTGTGCCAAGTAAGAGAGCAATGATGATGATTGCGAATGAAAAAGGCGAGATGATTTCAACTAAAGCAGTCACAAGTTGGAGAATTTACATTAATTATAAGAAGCTCAACTTGGCTAGTAAAAATGATCATTTTACCTTTCCTTTTATGGAACAAATGATTAAGAGAGTAGCTAGGCATGCATTTTACTACTTCCTTGATTGTTATTCAAGTTATAATTAGATTTTCATCTATCTGGAAAATTAAGAGAAGAACATCTTCACATGCCCTACAGAACATTTGCCTATAGAAGGATGTCATTTAAGCTTTGCAATGAACCAGCCACTTTAAAAAGTGTATGATGGCTATATTTATGGACATGATTAAGGATATAATGGAGATATTCATTAATGATTTTTTAGTCTTTGGAGACCCTTTTTGTCATTGCTTGAAAAACCTAGATAGAGTTCTCCAATGGTGTGAGGAGTCCCACTTAGTCATAAATCAGGAGAATTGCTACGTCATGGTGCACAAAGGGGTAGTCTTGGTATACAAGATATTGTGCAAGGATATGAAAGTGGATAGAGCCAAAACTAAAGTTATTGAAAGGTTCCACTGCTAAGCAATATCAAAGGCATCAAACATTTTTGGGTCATGCCAGGTTTTATGGATGGCTTATAAAGGACTTTTCTCTCATTACTAAACCTCCCAATAATTTATTAACTAAAGATACGTGATTGTTGGTTCACCACATACAAAATTAGCTCAAATTAATCTATCTTTCAATGCACCATTTAACAATTAATTCAAGACCAACTATTCGGCAAGCGTACTGATTGAATCAAGTAATAAAGTGTAATACATTTAGGACTACGAGTATTGATCCCACGAGGAAGTTGGATTCAAACCTCCACGCCCTTTAGCACGAGATTTTGAGACTCGCAATTCAAAAGTCAGTCTCTATAGCCTTCTTGATTAATCTATCTTTCAATGCACATTTTAATAATTAATTTAAGACCAACTCTGCAACAAGTGTACTAGTCAAATCAAGTAATAAAGTGGAGTACATTTAAGACTTCGAGTATCGATCCTAAGAGGAAGTTTATATGATGTAATTACTAGGTCAATTGGATTATAATTATCTAGAGAACACTCAAATTTATGATTTAAGAAAATAAATAACTAAACGGTAATCTAAAAAGCTAAAAATTCCAATCTATTGTAAAAAAAAGTCATAGATTGCTTTTCCTAATTTATTCAGTTAAGCTTTAATGGTAGATGATTTAATTAATGGATTAGTGATGCTTAATCTAGGGCCTTTGATTGCTAGTTGGCCATATATAAAATTAGCTCAAAGTAATCTATCTTTCAATGCACAATTTAACAATTAATTCAAGACCAACTCTTCAGCAAGCGTACTGGTTGAATTAAGTAATAAAGTAGAGTACATATAAGACTCTGAGTATCGATCCCATGAGGAAGTTTATATGATGTAAGTACCAGGTCAATCGGATTAGAATTATCTAGAGAATGCTCAACTTCATGATTTAAGAAAATAAATAACTAAAAGCTAATCTAAAAATCCTAGAAAAATTCCAATATATTGTAAAAAAGTCATAGATTTCTTTTCCTAATTTATTCAGTTAAGCTTTGGTGATAGATGATTTAATTGATGGATTAGTGATGCTTAATCGAGGGTCATCTTTAAATTAAAGACGTTTCATGGTTAAGACACTATCTTATCTTTATTGTTCATATCCTAGAGTTTGGTTATACCTCAGACTTAGGTAATAAGCTTAAAGTTCAAGAAGTCTAGTCCTAAATGATCATAATCTCAAACTAGCACCCTCATGATCAACTAATCTTTGTTTAGTTTATTGATTTAAACCACGTTATTTATTGACTTTTCTAATAACTTAGGTAGAGACTGTCGGATCTTAGATTATCTAATGACAATATCCTAAGTGATCAATTCAGGATAATTATTAAGCATTCAATAAAAAAAGATTAATTCACTAATCATGCATTAATTAAAAATTGACCCAATTAATCATCCATAAACAAATTCAGCATGATAACTTAATTGAAATTAAATATTAAGCATAGCAATTAATCAATGCACATAATAAATATAATTTAAATAATAATAATATGATTAATTAATATAATAATAAAATAAAAACAAAATTAAGAGTTAGAAATCACCAATTCACATCCTCAGATGATGAATCAACTTAAAATCACGTTTATGCAGCTTCTACAAACTTAAAACAAACTAGAAAACTTAAATTACAAATATTGAAATGAAAAACTACCTAAAAAAATACTTTAATATGAAAACTAACTAAAACTAATATGTTTTTCTCTGAAGTTGGGTGCCTAAAATCTTTGGAAAGGTCCTCTTTATATAGGATTGGAGCAGCTACAAGTGGAAGAAGAAGACAGGCCGCAAATGTTGAAGAATCTATTGGAAAACGAGTCTGCTGTTCTTTAACGGCAATCTCCACATACACTACTGGAAAATGTGTCTATCGTGAACAACCCTCAATTACTCAACTGAATTACATCGAATCAACTGGCAATTAGCACCACTTATAACTACAACCTTATACACATATATAAATTGCTCTTTTCTTTTTCTCTTTTTATTTTATTTTATTCTTTCTTTTTATTTTTTTCCTTTTTTTAATATACATATATGTATAAGATTAGAAATCAATAAAGTTAATTCTGCTCACTTATTTAATTAACTAAGTTAATTAATTATATATTTATTCTAATGATAAAAGTATTTTAAAAAAAGTTACAAAATTACTCCCTAAGTTGCATTTTATATTTGGAATATCATTTTATTAATCAAGTATCCATTATCAAAATTTTGAAATGAGTTAAAAACATTTAGTCATTAATAATAAAAATTAATCATATAACATTTCAAATTGTCAAAATAATTGAATTCAAATGAAAACATG
>JAOXYD010149857.1:0-10522 GCA_028565735.1 Pinacopodium congolense | reverse complement strand
TTTGTGTCCTTCTCTATACTCTCTCTTTGCATTTATTTTAACATTAGCACTAACATTCCATATTAGGTTGAATATTGATTTAGTGATTGCATTTAGTTTTCCAATTGAATTAAGTTGATAGTGTTGAGTTTGTAAAAAGTTTTTAATACCCAATTCACCCCCCTCTTGGGTGCCATAGGACTTACATTTTATTATATTTAAATTTTAAGATGGAGCTTGATGATGAAAATTGGAGCAAAAAGCAGAAGAATTCACCTTAAATCAGTCGATTAATGTGACCCTACAGATGATCAAGGTGTCGTTATAGAGACAAAATTTGACCCTTAACGACACCCTGTAGCCAATCATTGTACATCGGTGCAGCCCATTGTTATAGGATCAGTCAACAATATTAACACCATATCTCCACAATTGCGGGTGAAGCATGTTTCTACCCTATCTCCTTTGTTAGCTAGCACTTGTAAAAGGCCAGAGTGTGTGCATACAATAAGGAAAACACAGAAAACATCTAACAAACCTAGAGACTTCAGATCTCACATTAAATAGAGAAGCTCTTGCTTCTCTCTTAGATTTTCTTAGATGTTTTAGGCTTCAAACACTTTTATTTCAAGTTATACTGTTTATTTTGAGTTGTTGTCTGTTGGAGATTAAAGCTAATATGTGTATCTAAGTTTCTAAATGATCATATGGGGTTTCCTAACTCATATTGATACTTATTTTTTGAATTAATCAAAGTTCATGTTCTTATGTGTATATTCTTGGATGTTCTTTGATTTTTTTTGCAAAATCTTGAGGATTTCGAAGCTGTGGTGATGTATATATCAAGTTAATAAGTTCAATACTTGTCTAAAAGCTTTCTAAACATGTTTTGTAACTTCTAAACTACTTATTTCAGCATATATTTGTAGATCTATCAAAATATGTGGCTTTAGATGCATGCTTTCTATACTTTGATGATTATGTGTGCTTAAATCCATTTTCTAGGTTCGAATTTATGTTTTAATGGTTTAAGAGAGTTCAATGGCTTGTAATAAGGTCTAATATTTTTTATTGAAGATCTCAAAGTTTTGATTTTAACCTGATCAACTAATATTAGAGTGAAAGATAATCTAGGATCCGAGAAATCTACCTAGGTTATTAGAAAAATCAACAAACAACATAAATCAATCAATCAATGAAAAAAATTTGATTATTTGTGAGAGTTAGAGATCTAAGACCACAAATCTAGAAATCAACCTTCTTGAAATTGAAGCCCATTGGCTAGATTAAAGCATAACCAAACTTTAAACTAAGTTTAATGGAGAAAAAGCATAAGTCTTAACCATAGATTTGTCTTGAATTCGGGAAGGAACTCTAATACACCTTTGAATTTGTTTTTAATCTCAATTAATTCATTATTCACTTATCCAGAGCTAGATTTCACAATTTTATAATTTTTAGTAATTTTATAAATCATTTTATAATTCAAAATCGCAAGGTTTGAAGCAAAATTAGGATAGTTTTGTAATTTTATCTTTTCATCTCCTTAATCAATTAGTTTAGACTTTCCTAGATAATTGTAATAATTAATCTGTTATATAACTTAAGAATACCACATTTTCCCCATGAGTTCGACACTTGGAGTCTGAAAATTTCTCTACTTTATTACTTATTCAATAGGTGCACTTACCTTTTGTCACGTTAGTTTTCGCTTAATATCATTTTGGTTTTCAAAGTAAAATCAATTTAAAGAATTCCCATTTTTAATCAATTCAACAAACAAACAACAATTTTTTGGCATTGTTTCTATAGATTAATTTTGGTATTTTTGTTAATATTAAAGAAATTGGTGTAAATTATTGTAGGACGTACATTTTGTATGTAGTCTTTTAAGCTTATTTGCTTGTTGTTATTTTCTTTTGTGTTTTTATTTGCTCTTTATTTCTTTGAGTTTGATTCTTAGCTTGTACTAATCTCGATTGCATGTTTAGTAAGAATCAATTCAATGTAGAAATGGAACATCATGAGAACTTGGTTTTTCAACCTCACAAAGAACTAACCATGTTGGAATTGGTTATGCAAACTAGGAGCAGTCCTAAGTATAACATCATTAGACCTAGAATAGACTCAGATGATTACAAAATTCCACATATTCTCATTTCCATGATTAAATCTTCTCAATTTTGTGGTTCATGTGCAGAAAATTCAAATGATCATTTATGAAAATTTTTAGACATATGTGATCTCTATCAAAATTCTGAAATTTCAAAACGATGTGTTTAAACTCAACTTATTTCCCTTTTTTTTTATGAAAGATAGAGTTCGCACATGGTTAAATACTTTTCCACCTAATGATATCCAAACTTGGATGATCTTATCAATCGCTTTTTAGCTAAATTTTTTCCCCCAGTTAAGATAGGTAAATTGAAAAATTTGATTTCGTCTTCTAATAATATGAGGGCCAGAGTTTGCATGAGTCTTGGGATCGATTTAAAGTGCTACTTACTGAATGTCCAATACATAACTTCAATATTTGCGAGCTAGTGCATATCTTATACATAAGATTCATATCATCCACTTGTAATCTCATAGATGCCACTTCGGGAGGAAATTTGATGAGTAAATGTAGCATCCCACTCTTATAGGACACCTACTCAACATTCTGATGATGATGTATAAATGGAATTTTGTTTAATGAAATATGAGGTTTACTATGTTCCTTTTGATTATGTTGCACAAATTCATAAGTCAAGACACAAATAACTTCACATTTGCATAATAATCACATCAAAATCACTTATACCTGGAAATGATCAATTGAATGGAGTTAACACATTTACCATTATTCCAAATCACAATTTAAGAATGTATATAAAATGCAATTCACAATTATACATGTGAAATGACTCTCTAAATAGTGGTTGCTTATCTATATATAGGAATTGGGTCACTGCAACTAATCCTAATAGCCCCTGTTTTTGGAGTACTAAGCAAATGTTGAGGGCAAGGGATAATGTGAGGATTGTCACAGTCCATAAGAATGAAAATGTTGAGACTACTTCTCTTTAGTTTGACAATTGGACTAATTCAAGTTCTTTAATCCTCCTACCTGAGCTTATTTCCATCAGGAAAATTCTCCTTTTGAGCTATAAAGTCATCAAGATCATTCAAGGGGCTGTTTAGTTACTTGGCTCAACTATGGTGAATAAAATGTATCCTAGGCTACATAATTACCACCAAGATGCTTCAAGGAAGGGCCTGGTAGTGTGGAAGATGAACTACTCTAGTTCCTTTTATAGGTATTCATGCAAGACCTTGTTTAGAGATGTGAGGGATAGGGTAGGCTGGTAAAAATTAGTTTGGTGTAGATTTCGTGTCCCATAGGCAGCTTGTACACTTTGGATAGCCAGTAAACAAAGGTTCTCTCTTACTTGTTTTGTAATTATCCCTTAAAGACTTTTGATCACCTATTTTTTCAATGCTTTTACACTTCTTAGCTATGGCAAGTAGTCTTGAATAGGTTTAACCTCCATTGCTTAGTTGATATATAGTTAGAGATTGTTTCTTGGGCAAGCTCTATTTTAACCTTAACCAACCATGACTATATAGCATTCAATGTGTGATTTAGGCTTGGCTATCTACTCCATTTGGCATGAGAGGAACTCAAGACTTCATGATAAAGGCTTTAAGCAAGTTAGGTTCTTTATATTTGAAACTTGTAATTGGATTAGAGAATGAATGAGTGTAGAAAGAATCTTTTTGGATTATTCTGCTATGGTACTTAGTAGTTAGGGTCTTGTATAGGCTTTCGCTTTCTTTCCTTTTTTGGTGTTGTTATAGCCTTTGGATGCTCTTGTGACTTTTGTTAACCTTTAAGCCTTTATTAATTTAATTATTTTATATTTTTTAAAAACTACATTAATTAAATTAAAGCACATTACTTAACATTTAATTGATCATTTAGAAAAATTTTCATGAAATATTAAATAAATTACCTTTATATTCACAAATAATATCAAAATGACAAGAATTAAGTCCTAGTTCCCTATCTTACACTTAAGATAAACATTATCTCTAGTGTTTAAAAACCAAAATAAGCATAATATAAGAGAGTGATATATGAGTAAGAATACTCCCTTTAATTTATTAAGCCATATTTTATCCATTTGTGTTTTGGGAAAATATTTGTAGCTAACTAAAAAAATTAGCAAAACAAATACATAAAAGAAACAAAAGACACAAAAAATAATAAATCACCAATATCATTAATAATCACTAAGTATAAAAACTTTTGAGTATAAGATACAAAATGATATAAATGATAAAAAAATAGAACATACAATCACAAGTCTCCTAATTAGTCGGCTTTAAGTCTCAAGATCTCATATGATTCCACATCAGATAAATTTGTCAGTATATATTGTCCATTTATCGTTACATATGATCCATCTTTCTTTCCATCATCACAAAGATCTCAGGCAAGGTGCTCATGGGTGGCTTGGAGAATGTGAAAGTAGAAAGGAAAGCTATAGATAGAGGCAGTAGGCTAGGAAGAGAGAGTTTTTTAGGTGTCTTAATGGAAGACCCCTCCTCACTATCGTGCTCAACTAGGGTAGGAATTAGGGCTCTAGGGTCCTTAAGTCTCTTATTAGCGTTTCTTGAACCTCTAACAAACTTTTACAGCTTAAGTGTTGTACATAAAATAATAAAACTTTCATGTGAGTAGACTAGGACCTCTTCTTAGAAGCTCATTCCAAAGTCCTGAAATATCTTAGTCAATAGGTAAAGGAAGAAAATTTTCTTATTCAGATGCTAAATTTGAGCAACATTATGCATGTGTGGGATCATGAATCCCGTCAATGGAATATCAGTTAAAATTCTCAGTCTATAAAGTATCCTATAAATGATATATGTGCCCTAAAACTTGACTTCATTTAACACACTCTCTATTGATAGGACATTAGTAGTTAAAATAGCTATTATAATCCTCTCTCTCATGCTTAGTTGATAGATCGAGAATGCTCTGAAACTTGTAATTCTACTTAATGTCAAGACATCCAGAGCACCGCAATGAAAAAATAAAGATCAAAAGTGACTGAGTCCCTATGAATTGTGTGTTTTTACAACTCATACATGTTATACTCATCGAGTACCCTTAGTACCCTCATGTTGCATGTGAAAAAGGATTAGATGTTAGGTCGGGTAATTAACTTTCATAGTGAATTCTTAATTGCTATGAATTTTTTTAGATGTAATAAACTTATGCGACTTAAGGAACCATAACTAGAATTAATTGACTAACTTTTATTACTATACTTATATAACTTTTCAACTATCTTTCTTAACTAAAATTCATCTTTAGTATTACTAGTTATGGCATTAAAAAAAAGATAATTTCATTTTTCTGTGAATTTAAAGGCCCTTAAGAAGGCTCACTTTTATTACGTATGATTAATTTTTGTAAAGTTATAATTATTTAAGGTAAATAAGAATTGAGAAAATGATACTGCTAAATGCTATCTTGAAATTTTGAAATTAATTGTTCCTTGATAATTGTTATGGTAATACTTTTATTTAGATTATTTTTCATTTTCATTGATTTAAGATTAAATTATTCTTATCATTTAATTTAAATTATGGTAAAGTAATCCTCTTCTAATTTCTATTTAACAACTTAATGGATGCCAATACTGGATTTAATTCTAGTTCTGGTATAGTATGGTATCAGTATGATTAATATCAAACAATGTATCTAGCAATTTTTTTTAAAGTACTATTGATTTTTACTGTTGCCCTCTATAATTTTCTCTATAACTTTTGTTTCTATAAGTTTGGTTCCTTTTTTATCAGTGTACGGTCCTCATTACTTTCTAATTCTCATTTCTCCACTTGTCCCCAATTTTCTCTTGTTAAAGCAATACCAAACCCACCCCCGGATTAACACAGATACAGATATAGAGCTTAACTATTTCCCCTCTACCGATGCTTTCTATATGGTACCATTTCCGTTTGTAGCCCATGCTGTTAGTAACCAATAGACTGCTGGCAACGAGATATTCGTTTTTACTGAATTTGACAAGCTTCAAACTCTAGTGTACTACTCGCCCTATGTTTAGATCTTTCTTTTAAATTTTGAGCACCATGAGTCCTCCCATCTAAGGTTTCTCTCAAATCTTACTCTTCAGTTTCACTTTTTATGTCTCTTTTAACATTCTCATTTCTACAGTGCCTCAGCAAAAACATTAATCTTTAAAGTTCTCAACTTTATTATCTTTTTCTTTTGTTATAAATGTTCAAACAATCAACTTGGCCCTCCTCCTCCAAACCTTCTAAAAAGCTATCAAAAAGCATAACTTAGCGTCAATTAAAATCTTTTAAACATAGCCAAGTGACAACAATGGATTTTTTAAAAGGACTTGACTAGGTAGCCCTACTTTAGAGAGCCCCATATGGCCCCCCAGTCACATAAGAAGGGATATTTTTTTAGAAAATTACCAAAATACTCCCTCCTATATGAGAGGGGGGACATGTGATGGGCCCTAAAGTGAATTACCCAGTATTTTTGTTTTTGAAAAAAGGTTGGATAGGAGATGTTGGAAAAACTTTTATTTTTCATCTAAGTCCTAATATGTACTGAGACTTCATGTACTAGCTAGTACAAAGTATTCGTATTGGCCACTAGTATAAAATAAGCCATTACAGTTCCATTTTTTAACCGTACACACTAAAATGGTAATCAAAATCATGCTGCTTAGAATGCTTTGTTTATATATGTTTTTTCAATTGTTCAATAACTACACTTTCTTGTATTTAATCATATATGAACTTTAACAAAAGAAAAAAACTAAGAGAATTAAACAAAAATTATATAAAGAAAGAAAAAATATGTGTTTGATGAAATTAATATATATTTTATCAAAAAATTTATATAATTTATTCCATGAATTAAAAATATTTTTTTCAAAATTATAAGAATTAACATTAATAAAAATATTATTTCAATTATATTCAAATTAAGCTATTAAGAGTTGAAGCTAGATAAATATTAAAATCATTAATAAATGGGACTAAAGTTGATAAAAACCATGTGAATTTATAGATTTTTGTTTTGATGGGGGATTCAACTTGTTCACCATTGTTCCACTACTATAGCTTTTTCACTTAATGACCTCTCTCTCTCTCTTTGTATTTATTGTGATCAACTTTTAATTTTTGGTACCAATGACTTTGTGACTCATTGAGAGAGAATGTCTAAGATATTCTATTCTCTTTTATCGAAGATCAATCTTAATAGAGACAATTTTAATTTCTAAGAAAAAGGACTTTAAACAAGTCACAAGGTGGGCATCTTGGTTTTGATTGAAAAAGGATAAGCAACCAAATTTTGAGTTTCTTTAATGAGAAAGATTGAGACTTATTATAATTTATCTAATTTTTGGTCTTTGTTTTTTTAGGGTTCTTTCTTAAATCATCTTTTAAAGGCAAATCATTCATATTTAACAAATAAAATTAGCGATTTTCAAGAAACTTTTATAATATGAATTTTGTATTTGATTTAATTAATGTTATTCTTATATGAACTTCTACACTATTTTTATTTGAAAATATTAGACTTATACCAAAACATTTATTTAGTTTGTAACAATTTTTAAAATAATAAGGAAATAAAAATGATAAGAATAGAATAGAAGCACACAAATTTAAGTAATTTATGGTTGGATGTAGTAGGATTAACTCTATGGTCTAAACCTTATAAATAATTAAAGATTCTTTACAGTCTGCTTAGTTCAACTTTATATTTATTTTTTAAATAAAAAAATAAATACAAGTTATCTTAATTAATTTTTATGTGTTTTCATTAATTGTTCTATATTTTATTAATTTTATATTTAAAAAATAAAAATAGAAAATAAAACAGTAAATTTTGTCAAACAGAAGCTTGGGCTTATTTGTTTTTTTTTTAAATTTTGGTCTGCATTTTCTGTTTCTTTTTTTAATATAAAAAGTGAAAAAACAGTTCAAAGACTAAAAGATAAAACACATAAATAAAGTATAAAAATTTAAAATTTAAAATTTAAAATTTAAAGACATAAATTTTTCAAAATTAAAAAACATACGTAAATTAATAAAAATACACTATAATAAAAATAACAAAACAGAAATAAAAAAATCAAACCGGCACCACCAAAAATATAGTAATACCATCCGATGTCGAATACGTACGTACGTAGATGCAATTACTTTTTAAAAAAGAATAATTGCATCTGTTTCAAGGAAAAGCATTCCTTGACCTCGGTAAACCCTCACTCGCTGTCCTATATATTGACGTGGACTAGGAAAAAACAGTGTAAAAGCTATTTACACTTGGAGCATAGTCCAACTAATGGCTGATTCAACTCCGCTTCTTCCTCACTCTCACTCATCGGGAGACTCCAAGAAGTCTCCTTCCCTTGAAGAAACCATTGAACAGTATATGGGAGATTCTGGGTTCGCCCAACTAGTGCAAGCCGCGGTTGTATCATTGGCTTGGGTCTTCGACTCACAACAAACATTCATCAGTGTCTTTACCGATGCTGAGCCAACTTGGCACTGCATAAATTACTCATCAACATCATGTACCTCAGTCTCCAATATTTGCCAGCTTCCCGCCAACTCTTGGGCTTGGGATCGTCCTGTGCACTCATCAGTCATATCTGAATGGGGACTTCAGTGTGCCAGTTCGCTCATCAAAGGCCTACCAGCTTCTTCATTTTTTATGGGGTGTTTAGCTGGTGGACTATTATTAGCCTCACTGGCTGATTCTTATTTTGGTCGCAAGAATACGCTTCTCCTGTCATGTCTACTCATGTCTTTTTCTGCTTTTCTCACCTTCTTCTCAACAAACATATGGACCTACTCAGCCTTGAAATTTCTCAACGGATTCGGCCGTGCATCAGTTGGGTCTTGCGCTCTGGTGTTATCATCGGAGCTAGTAGGAAAACGGTGGCGAGGTCGGGTAGGAGTTTTTAATTTTTTGTGTTTTACATTCGGGTTTTTATCACTACCAGCAATCAGTTATATAAACAGAAACTATTCTTGGAAATTACTTTACCTATGGACTTCTCTATCAACAATCTCGTATGGTATATTTGTGTATTTCTTCATTCGAGAGTCTCCCAGATGGCTATTTGTTCACGGACGTAAAGACGAAGCTGTTGCAGTAATGAAAAGTATGAAAGCAGCTAAAAACAACGACTTAACCATGAGCTTCTCAGATGTAGAAATCGACCAAAATTCTTTGAATGCTGATATATACTCGGCACTCAAGATATTGATAAAGACAGGATGGTCATTCAAAAGGCTGTCGTCAGTTATGGTCATGGGTTTTGGAATTGGAATGGGATATTATGGCTTGCCATTAGGCCTTGAAAATTTGGCATTCAATCTCTACTTGAGCGTAGTGCTTAACGCCTTATCAGAGCTACCATCGTCACTACTCACTTTGCTCCTGATAGGGAAATTAAACAGGAAAAGTTCGTTGCTTGTTATCACCGTTTTAAGCGCGGTTTGCAACATACTGTGCGTAGTTCTGAGTAAGGTATCACCATACTTACAGATAGGACTGGAATTAGTATCTTTCTTCAGCACGTGCACGGCATTCAACATCGTAATGATATATACATTAGAGTTGTTCCCTACATGTGTAAGGAACTCAGCAATATCTGTTGTGAGGCAAGCAACTGTATTAGGAGGAGTGGTCTGTCCAGTTTTAGTGGCTGCGGTAGGGAAAGGTGGCATGCTTTCTTACGTGGTTTTTGGCGTGGTAATAGGGATTTGTGGATTGTTTGTGTTGAGCTTGCCCGAGACTAGGGGCACTACACTCTGCGACACGCTGGAGGAAGAAGAGCACAAGGAAACATGTGGCAGACACGGAATATTCGTTCGCGTTTAGTTGGCTGCCAAGGCGTGCAGGTGCAGCTCTTGTTAGTAATTTTATTTATTTTTGTGACCCCCAATCTGTCGTATCTGCGTTTATTTGGCTGGCTAGGCATGTCAATCTTGATAGTTATTTTATTTTATTTTTCTCTATCCCCAGTGTAATAATAAGAATAATTATTAAGAAAAAACAGCCAAAAAAAAAAAATAGCGCATTGGTCCTCTGTTTTTGTTTGGTAGCGTAGCAACTGCTTGTTTTAAAAATCCGTCAGTTTTGATTGGTGTAACTTGGTTAACTACAAATTTTTCACTTCATCGGTTGAGTTTTATATAAACAAATGTTGTTAAAAAAATCTCTCAATTTTTGTTTATTTTTTCAATTTAACATATTATAAATCAAACAATCCAACAAATTAATGATCAGTTGATTAATTATAATAATTTTTAAATTAAAAAAGAATAAGAATCATTACTTAATCTTGATTATAATGAACTTAAAAGAATAATTTATAATTTATAATTTACTTATTTATAATTTGTTTAAATGTAATAGAAAATATTAATATAAATATTTTAAATACAAGTGTAGTTTACAATTCTTTATATAATATTGAAAGATTTTAATTTC
>JAOXYD010149846.1:0-10522 GCA_028565735.1 Pinacopodium congolense | reverse complement strand
GTCGGGTATGGTCCAGGTCAGGCAGGTCGGGTTATCGAGTCGGGTCAATTTTTGACATCCCTAGTCAATAGGTTCATAATCATCCTAAATTGAAGTTTGGTTATTCATTCAATTAATAGGTGTTAGGCTTAAAGTTCAAGAAGTTCTAATCTTAAATTTCATATTCAAGATTAGCACCCTCATGATTAACTAAAGTAGATTTTTTGGATTCTTGATTTAAACCATGTTTTTTATTATTTTTTCCAATGATTAAAGTAGATTTGTCAAATCTTTAATCATCTTTCATCTTATATTAAGTGATCAAGTTAAGACAAGCCTTAAGATATCGAATAAACAAAGATTATCACCCAAGCATGCATTCAGAACTTAACTAAAGCATTAAAGAATCTATCTGTAGCAAGAAATCAGATTAAAGCATCATACATAAAAAAAGAAATTTCATATTTAACATTGAACAACATGTTTTTGAACATATATAAACAAAGAGTAAGAAACTAGTGAAAGAAGGGTTTAGATTGCACCAAATATTGACCTAAAGTGAAAGACAACATTTAATAACCTTAATAAACTCTTGGAAATCTTTAAAACAACATGAAATTATAACAAACAAGGATAGGAAAAAATAGAAAGAAAACTTATCTAAAAAAAGAAAAGAAGAAACCCTAAGCTAAATCTGGATTTTGGTAGCCTCAATTTGATCTAACATGCACAAACGTTGGTTATCTGGATTCATATACGTCTCAGTTGCAAGTCAGAAGCAAGTGGACAATTAAACGACTTTATTTGACTACCTGCTTTTGACTTTAAATACTGACTTAAATGCAATTATGTATGGGTTAAATGTGAGTAGGATATAGACCCGCGTTTGACTCTTGTTCAGCTATATTTTTTCTTCTTTTACTTGATTTCCGTTTCAAATTGATGTTAATATACAAATTAAGCATTTCAAGACATAAATCAAACATTTTAACATCAAAATAAGGATGAAACAACATCAAAATTTCAAGAAAAATCATATAAAATGAACCCCTATTATATCATCAAAGACACGAACTAATTGTTAAACACAAAAGCTAGCTCTTCCAAATAAAAACTAATTATTGAAACAAAAATTTTCCATTATTAATAAACTATTATGGAACTTTAGTGGAATAATACATCATATTTTCCAGCCATTATATCAACTAGCATCACATTACAAGTTTATTGTAAAAAAAGGTCCTAAGTTTTAAGCCACAATGATCAGCCACTTTAAGCACATTAGTTAACCAATGTGCTACACTAATCGTCTTATGTGTTGACAAATATGACACTACAAAGTCACAATACATAATTTTTTAAGTTTCTAAAAGGATTATTCAACCTATATGCCTCAAATCTTTATGTTGATAGATCACTCAGCTAGTTTCCTCGATCAATGGACTTGAAAATATTTTTTTCAATATTTTTTTAATTTTTAACCTTTCAAATTTATTCTTTTGATAAAAATTTAATTTAAACACATCTTAAAATATTATAAAAAATGTTTAAAAATTATACACTTTTCTTTGAAGTAAAAAACTCAAGTTTTCTTGACATTTGAAAAGATTTATTTTTTAAGTTAAAAGAATGAAATGAATATGCGTGATGGATCCCTAAAGTATCAAAATGAACAAGTAAGAAGTACAAAAAAAAATTGCATAGTGAACTTGTTAAATGTTAAACTTTTTTATGTTGATTTTAACCTTCACTTAGACAATGTGAAAATTGATCTCCACTTTTTTATTGTCTTCATATGATGAGTCTTGACTCCAAAAATGTGTGATCTTAGACAACTTTTATATTGTTATGTCTTAAAACATAAAAAAATAGTCCAATAGTAATAATTATGTTTTTTATCATTAAAATATGGATTGAAACTTCCCTAAGTTTCTGCAGATACTTAACTAATAGTCGATTTAAATAATGTTGAATTTAAATTACCTTTTTAAAAGAAGAAATTTAAAAAAAATTGTTTTCTAATGTTATAATTTTTTACTGTTTGTTTTTATTGTATAGCTTTATTATGTAAAATCAATCAATGATTATATCTTTTATGATACAAAGTATTCAACATTCTTATACCTTAAATTTTTTAGTTTGATTTATTTTTCTATGAGAACTATTTTTCCATCAATGTATTGTTAGTATAAAATATTATGTTTATCAATAACTTTGTCATGAGAATATCAAAAATTTTGTGCTCGATTTAAATTATATAGCTAATTGAGAAATTTTACATTTTATAAATACTTTTGTTAAAAATTAGAAAAGATATCTTTATATTTTTTCTTATTTTAATAAATATTAAAATTTAAAATTACTAAATCAATCTAAACCATTAAAATTAAATTGTCTTAATTTAAATTAGTTTGTTTTTATTTAATTTTATTTGATTTATATTAGTGGATTATTGTATAATTTTGGTAAAAACAAAAAACAAAAGCTACCTTGTGGAACCAAGAGAGGTTCTATTATATATTTTAATGATGATAAAACATAATTACTACTAATGGTTTCTTTATACTTATGCCTTAAAAGATATGAATATGGAAGATGTATAAGGACGTACATTAGAACCAAAAGAGTATCACATTAAAAATATTTTACAAATTAAGAATGAGATTAAGATTAATGAAGCTAAGATTTAATAAGTTAATCAATGTAATTTTTACTGTAAGTCCTTATTGATCATTTCAATGCTTTAAGAGATCATCATGAATAGATGTTACATATTTTTTGTATATTGTATAAATCTTTTTCAAGGATGAAGATTAATTAAAGTTTGGTTTAAAAAATTTTTAAAAATATTTAGAACACTTTTGGGGAATATTTTGAAATGTGCTTTTAAGTTAAATTTTACCAAAAAAACAAGTTTAAGGTTTGGAAGACTTTAAAAATTGTGGAAAAATGATTTCAAGTATACTAGTTAACCAATATAGCTTTATGATAAACCAATATATTGATTTTTGGTTGACCAATTTAGGTCTGGGTCGACTAATGTTTAAGCAAAGTTGAAAAATTTTAGAAAACAAGTTTGTAATGTGTCATTAGTTAATATATTGGTTAACTAGTATGTTTAAGTGGGTAATAAATATGAATTAAAATGTTAGAATTTTTATATAGTGAATTTGTAGCATATCATTGATTGATATATAAGTCGACGAATATGGTATATTGATTAACCAATGTGTCTAGCTAGTTGACTAGTAATAGTTAGTTTGTGATTCTAAGCATTGACATTTGTCTCTAACAGAAGTGTGTGTAACAATTAGTTTATGTTAGCAACAATATTTTAAATCTGTAAGGGCTATAAATGCATGATTTTATGTTTATTAAAAAGGTTAAAGGAGTTGAGTTAAGAGAGGTTGAGAAGCATTAAAAAAACACATTTATGAGTGATTTTAAATGTGTTTTTTAAAGCTTTTGTTATATTCACTTATTCATATTAGGTTTTTAATCCTTTAAATATTCTTTTTGAAAACTAATCCTTAAATTATTGTCGTAAGTAAATAAGATATCTTTAATTTTATATTCTGTAAGCTTGGTAATTGGTTTATTTAGGTTAGTTACTCTTCACTAATTGGAAAAAGGATGTAAAAATTATTCTCTATCATTCAAAAAAGATTGTAAGGTTTACTCTTTATCCATTAAAGAAAATTGCTTGCAAGAAAATACCTTTTTACCTCACTAGAAGAAAATTATAGTGAATTTTCAAAAGATATTTAAACCAAACTACTATAAATTGATTTGCATATAATCTTCCCTACAGTCTTTTATTTCATATATATTTATGTGTTTGATATTAAATTATATTAGCATCATCATCATCATCATTATCATCATTATATTAAAATCTCATTAAGGTGATTTTTAAATTAATAAAAACCTTAGCAATTTGAAAGGAAATAATTTATCCCCTTTCTCAAGTGTCGATAAGAACCAATACACTTGTTACTTAACCCATCACTAACCACTCCCTTACATATACAGTTCTTTTGTCTTTAAATGAAAGCACAACTTTTTATTATCAATATAATTATATTACATCTTCTCTAATGCACACAAATAAATATTCATTCATCATAAAATCTCAAGTTTATTAAATATAGAATAAATAATTTATGTAGTAATATAAATTTGATACTTCATTAGTATTGTGTTGTGACCAACCTCAAGTAACAAATGAATTACTCATTTTTGAAATATTAGTATTCTATTTACATAAAACATTCCTATAAAATTTTAAGTATGTCATTCCTTATAATTTGTATGCCTTATTTAGCCACCTCAACTAAATTTGTTGTGTTAACATTGCCTTGATTTTTCCTTTACAATACTGAAAATGTTTTGCATAATGTTAGCTTCTCATTTATCCTTTGAGAAAAGTATACCTTTAACAACAAGTATTGTTAATAAAATATCAAATAAAAGTACTCTTAAATAAAATATATAATATAAAGTCATAATTAGAAAAAATCAACAATAATATCAAGATACCAAAATAACGAAATGGTTTAGAAAATATAGTTTTCCTATAATTCTCTACTAACCAAGAAAGTAAATTTTTACCCATCAATTTATGAATAACAAACCTACATTTAGGATAAATATAAATGCATATATTACAATTAATGTAAAACGAAGCATATGATTAAAAATTAATAAATAATCAAAATACGCTCTTAATATAAGGGATGTTGGAAGAAAGAGAAAAATGTCGGGATAAAAAGAAAAAAATTCAATAAATAAATAGTAAATCTTACAAAAAAATTTATATACTCATCGATTTTGTATATTTTTTATCGATGAGTATAAAAATTGATCGGTTAAACAAAAATTGGCCGATTTAACTGACTAAAAACTATTTGTTTCGACTAACAAATAGTTTAATTTTACCCCATCCCCTTCTTCTTTACCTTATTACCGTTCCTCATCCCTTAATGCTCCTATCCGTGCACACCCAAGCCTCACTGATTTTTGCCAATCGCTAGTCTCCCCCAATCATTAGTTGTTAGTCCCCCAGTCACCAATTGTAAATCTCAACAGTTGCCAATCTTCCCAGTCACCAGTTGCCAGTCTTGCCAAGAGCTCTATCGTGTCAAGTCGAGCCGATCACAAATCATTCTTGATCCCCGATTTGTAGAAGGTACAAGGTAGGAGGTTGAGCGTGAAAATATAATCTGCACAATGAAATAGAAAGGCTTAATAATCTCGAGGGTTACAGAATATTATACAAGAAAATAAAAATTGATGGAGATATTAATAAAAAGGAACACTACTTAGGAGAAGAAAACATGGGTTTGGTGATACGGGCTTTGACAAAGAACAATGTTTGCAAGTGTAGGATGACGTGTTAGAAATTATATAGACTGAATATAATCACAATATTAATTTCATATACATGAAAATTATTTGATTGTCTAATGTATGTTTAATAACCATAATGGGATGGTTTATATTTGTTACTTGCATTAAGGCTTATGGTAGTACCCCAATTACTATAGTTGGCCCATTAAACTATAATCATATACCCATCCATATAAAAGGAAAAAGTATAAGGTATGTTTGGTAGGGTTGAAAACCAAGTGGGTCTTCTACCATTAGCTCTTGTGCTGTGAAAAAAGAGTGTGTTTTTTTGTGGCCTCTGTTATGTTTTTTACTGTTATTTTATGTTCCTTTTTGCAGGTAAACATGGACAGACTACAAGATCAAGGAATAAGCCTTTGAGGTATGGAAGCTAAAGGAAGGGTTAATAATAGAAATAGCAAGTATGATCTAAGAAAATGTGTGAAAATGATAGAAGTGACAAATTTAAGGCTAAAGGGAATTTCTTCACATGGAGCAACAAACAAGTAACAAATGTTCATATGAGGAACAAACTAGATAGGTCTTTAGTGAATGGACCATGGTTAGAATAATTCCTCAAAAGTAAGGCCTTATTTCCAAATCCAATGTTCTCATATCACTCCTCTATAATTATGCAAAATATTAGTAAAAAGTGTAAAAGTAAGCACCATTTCATAATTAGCAACTTTCTTACCAAAGTAGAGGGGTTTTAATGAGGTAATAAGAAGAGGGAATTCAAATACATTTAGAGGATGCAAAGCCTATGCCTATGTTAAAAACTAAAGATGATAAAACTAGAACCAAAAAAAGTAAATAGAAGTAGGAATGGATGCACGCTTAAAGCTATTTTGAATGCCAAAAAGAACTTACATAAGAGACAACGTGGACTTTATGACTAGCTAGTTAATCCTTACTTAATAAGCATAGAGAAAGCAAACATCATTCAAAACATAGAAGAATCTTAAATCACAACTCATTACTTGAGCAAAGATTAAGGAAACTATGGATGAAGGAGGGAGACAAATGTACATATTTCTTTCATAGGAAATTGTTAGCAAGCAAAAACTCTGATATAATTGTTTCATTAATCAAGAGAGATGGGGCTATTTCCATCTCCCATGAGGAAATTAAGACAAAATCATACTTACATTTCAAAAATCTATTAGGAACTATTGTGGGAACTAGCTCCAATATAGACTTGTTAAGGTCTTTTATTAAATAGGAAATAAAAGTAAAGGAGGCATATAATTATGCAGTCTTTTTTTACTATATAAGAAGTAAAAGATGTTGTGTTCCAATTAACCCCAATAAAGCTCTTGGGGCAGATGGTCTAAGTGGTTGTTTATTCCAAAATTCCTAACTTTTAATTAAGGAAGTTGTAACTGATACTATCATAAATTTTTTTTTCAAAAACTATTAACAAAAATATTTATTTGCTAGGTGCCTAGAACTTCTAAGCCTAGTTCCCTTAGCAATTTCATACCTACATCTCATTGCAATAGCCTTTATAAGATTATATCTAATCTACTTATGGCTAGGTTAAAGAAAGAGCTTAAATGCTTAATTGATACTATCTTAAAACTCTTTTTCAATAGTTATTAACAAAATCTTCATTTGCTAAGTGCCTAGAACTTCTAACCATAGTTCCCTTAGTGATTTCAGACCTACATCTCATTGTAATACCCTTTATAAGATTATCTTTAATCTACTTATGGCTAGGTTAAAGAAAGAGCTCAAAGGCTTAATTGATACTATCTTAGAACTCTTTTTCAAAAACTATTAACAAAATCTTCATTTGCTAGGTGCCCAGAACTTCTAACCCTAGTTCCCTTAGCGAGTTCAGACCTACAACTCATTGTAATACCCTTTATAAGATTATCTCTATTCTACTTATGGCTAGGTTAAAGAAAGAGCTTAAAGGCTTAATTGATTTAACTCAAACAACATTTATAAAGGACAAGTTAATGGGTGATCACATCCTTATTGTATAGGAGTTACTTAAGTGATTTATAAGGAAACGAGGCACAAAAAATTATGCTATGAAGATTGAACTTCACAAAGCCCATAACTCTATAAGCTGGCAATTTATAATCCAATTTCTTGAAGCTTTTGGTTTCCTAACAAGGTTCAAGAATAAAATTTGGCAATGTATTACTATCACCTCTTTCAACATCTTAATCAATAAGGAAGCAACCCATATATAGTACGATGGAAGAGGATTGAGGCAAAGGGATCTAAACCCTTACCTCTTAATTCTATGTATTGAGGCACTCTATAGGATAATAAAAGTAAACCTTAGGAAAGAAAATAACTTTAGGTTTCATAATAAGTGTAAAAGGAAACAAATTTTCAACTTATACTTTGTAAATGACTTAATTCCTTTTTCTAAATCTCACGATAGATTTATCAACTTAGTAATGGCATTATTAAGCACCTTCAAAGAACCATTATGTCTTACTATAAACTAAAATAATAGCTTCATAGTTATTCTTAAAGTTACACAAGGTAATGTTGCATGGCTAACAATAGTGACAGCACTTAGAGCAAAAGACCATCCCTTCACTTACTTAGGATTACCAATCATAACTAGTAGCTTATATTATGTTAGGGGTTAAATTTATAGTATCTTTGGATGTTATTTGATGTTAATTTAACCCTATTTTAGTGCTTAAATATTCTATTAATGTGTTATTATGTTTACTTTGCATTAGGGATCTTAAACATGAAGATTGGAGTCAAAATATGAAAGTTGTGTAAAAAGTCAACTCAAAAGTCAACATATAATGACCCCCTATGCAGAAGTACTGTAGACTGTCGTTTAAGCACTGTAAACCCACGTTGAACAATGCAGAATTTACATGTTAACAGCAGGATGTTCATCCTATAACCATGCCGTTGTAGAACGGTGGAGGGTGCCGTTATAGGACAACAAGACGCATTTTTCAGCAGATTTTTCAACAATTGCGACCTGTATTCTTCCTCCACTTGCAGCTGCTTCACTTCTATATAAAGAGGGCTTCTCCAGACGTTCTAAGCATCCAGTTTCAGCTGCAAACACCTTAGTCTTAGTTAGTTTTCAGATTAAAGTAGTTTTTAGGTTGTTTTTAGTTTCAATCTTTTGTAATTTAGTTTGCAGGTTGTCTTTGTGAGTCCAAAAGCTATAATCACGTGGATTAGAGTTAGTTAATCATCTCAGATCCATCTTTGGTGATTTCTAAACTTTTATCTTATGTATTATGGTTTTATTTTAATTAATCAAAGTATTGTTGCTTAAGTTATATTTATCATATACTTTGATTAATTTTTGTGCTTAATATTGAATTTCAGTTAAGTTATCATGCTTAATATATTTATGGATGATTAATTATGTTAATTTATGATTAATGTATGATTAGCAAATTAATCTTTGTTTATTTGCATGCTTAATGCTTGTCTTAAACTGATCACTTAGGATATTACCTTCAGATAACCTAAGATCCGACAATCTCTACCTAAGTTATTAGAAAAGTCAATAAACAATGTGGTTTAAATCAATGAACGAACTAAAGATTGGTTAATAATGAGGGTGATAGTCTTAGATTATGATAATTTATGACTAGACTTCCTAAGCTTTAAGTCTATTACCTAAGTCTGAGGCATAACCAAACCTTAGGATATGACCAATAGAGATAAGTTAGTGTCTTAACCATAGCGTTACCTTGAATTAAAGAAGACCCTAGATTAAGCATCACTGATCCATCAATTAAATCATCAACTACTAAAAAATAACTGAATAATTTAGGAAAAGCAACCTGTAACTCTGTTATAATATATTAGAATTTTTCTAGGATATTTTAGAGTAGATTTTAGTTATTTATTTCTTAAATCATAAAGTTAAGTGTTCTTTAGATAATTGTAATCCGATCGACCTAGTACTTACATCTTATAAACTTCCTTGTGGGATCGATATTCGGAGTCTTAAATATACTCCACTTTATTACTTGATTTGATCAGTATGTTTGCTGAATGTTGATCTCAAATTAAATTGATAAAATGTGCATGGAAAGATAGAATAATTTGAGCTAATTTTGTATGTGGCTAACCGTAATCAATGATTACTCAGATAACCAAAATCAGATTAACACGAAAAAGAACTAAAACGAGTGAATAACAAAATATGCAAAATGCAAACTATGACTAAATTGCGATTACCAAATGGAAACAATTGGTTAAAACCTTGGATTTTAATGGATTAATATTTTAAAAATAATGGCAGTGGATTGATTTAGTATTTACTTCACTTAAACAAGATATAACCAATGCCTATAGAAATATCTTTTCTCTTTTAAACTTAAATGACTTATTCAATAAAAAAATAATTTCAAATAAATTGCATAAATCACAAGAAACATAAATCTAAATTCATTAAATTTAGGAATCCCCACAAAAGTCTCTAAAATTGATCTACTTTTAAATTCAAGTGTGTTACCTAATTGATTTTTTGATCATTAAGCACTAATAGTTATTGATTTTAAGTTACCTAAGGCTTTAATTTAGGTAATCAAGTTAACTTAGGAAAAATAAGCACTAAATTAGGATAAACATCAATCAACACAATCTATCATAACCCAATCATTATCCCAACCTTAGCCAATAAAATAGAGTTAAGACAAGTGGTAAAACAAAAAATACAAAAGATCAATAAGAAGGTAGACACTTCTTGAAGATTTTTGCACTAAATTGCCACTTGAAAGCCCTAAAAAACACATATTAAATGATGATGAAAGTTATATAGAAAAATAAAACAAAAACCTATTTATGATGATGTTTGATGAGAATTTACCTTGAAAATTGCATAAAATGACATAATAAGACTATTTAGATTTTTACAAGTGACCACTAGGTTTTAGGAACCACTAAGGCTTAATTTGGTCAAGTTTACCCTTAAAATTCATAAAAATGACGAGTAATAATGACCTAAACCATGGTTAATTATTTGCTAAATAGCGCTATTGAAGTACTATTAATTGTTAAGCTAACGTAACTTTTTTTTATGCTATAAGTGAAAAAATCATAAAATTATAGTATAATAGATATTGTCTGATAGGGGTCAAATTGATCTGATTTTTATAGTTAATTTGTTGAATTATGACCCCTAAATCAGTGTTTAATTGTT
>JAOXYD010149835.1:0-10522 GCA_028565735.1 Pinacopodium congolense | reverse complement strand
TATGGGTGCACCCCTTTGGTGCTTGTCACACACGAGTACATGATTAGATGTGTGTGCCTGTTTGTTAGGCTTATGAGGAGTTCCTTCATTAAAAAAGAAAAAGGTATTATAGTCGATAGGAGTGTATACAATTTTATAATATGTGAGACATGCTTGGGAAAAAAGAGATATTCAAAGTAATGGGATGAAACTTTAAGACCATGGAAGAAACTAACGAGTCTTAGATCTTTCATGTCAAATTATTGACTAAGAAAAGTTCTGAGATAAGCAATACCCTAGAAATTATCACTAGTAATAACTAAATCATTAATATAACTAGGAGTATTCTACATCTTCAGATAGTCTTATAAAGAAATACTCATGCGGATAGAATTTGAAATCAATTTAAGAGTTAGTGTTTAGAGTTTCTAAACTTGTAAAGCCAAGGTTGTGTCTTAAGGCTATAGAGAGCCTTTGATAAAACTTACAAGGTAGTTAATTATGGCAAGAGATAGTTGCATGTAAACATCTTATATAAATTACTATTAAGAAATACATTATTAATAACCATTTGAAACAACTTTTATTTCTTTGTAGCAGCAACGACAATAAAGTTCCAAATAAAAATACAATGAGTTATTGGAGAAAAAGTTTATTTATATTCAATATAATGTTCATGTGTGACTAGTCTATCTTTATATTGTTCAATAGAGCCATCTATATGAGTCTTAATTTTATAGACTCATTTACAATGTAGGATGCTAAGCTAATTAGAGCTAAATTATGTTGATCATTAAGAGTTTCAATCTCTTCTATCATTGCTTTATATTATATAGGATTAGAACTAGTCTCGTAGTACATGCAAGCAATCATAAAGTGTACTAGTAGAGCAAACATAATTGCAAAAATGAATAAAGAATCAAATAATATATATAGATAAAGAGAGTTTATGAGGAAGTGAACTAGAAGAGTAGTTGTAGCATCCCAAGTGCCAAACTAGTGCAGGATTTTCTCCCCTCTCATTAGCAGAATTTGCGACTCAGTGATATGGTCATTTGGAGGAAGCATTCTTCTGGATGCTTCACAAATAGATCTTGTAGGGAAACTATCCTCAATCACCTTCTCAAGGTGCAGTGGTTATGGTTGGCATGGTTCAAGCATAGATGTCCTAATGATGCTTTCATTCTTTGGCTTTCCATTAAAAATTGACTCTCAATGTTGGATAGATTTAAGGGATGTAGGTCGGAGATTGATCAAAGATACTTACTTTGTCAAAGGGAGGAGTCAAGAAACCACTTATTCTTCAACTACCATTTTTCGAATAAGCTTTGGAATGCCATCCAAATTGTGTGCAACCATCAAACTCACTTAACTGATTCGTTTGATATCATTCATTGGGGTTCCTCTCCAAATGGGCTAGGGAAGGCTGATTATTCTGTGTTCAAGTTAGGGATAAGTACTTGTATTTATGCTGTGTAGAATGAGAGAAACAAATGTGAGAAGACGGATAGAGAAACATTTACTAACCTGACCATAAGTGGGATATGTGAGCTAATCTTGGCCAAAATGCCTAAGCTGACTCCCTTTGATAGCCTTATGGAGAGATGGAGCTTAAGGATTTCAGATGTAGGAAGTTGAATTCAAGTCCTAGAAGTTTTGGGGTTTTTTTTTACATGGATTGATGTTCGTTCATAATCTGATGGTGCTGGTTATTTTCAAGACTGATTAGACTTGGAAGATGAAGCCTTCTGCTCCTGCTTTTTAGGTTGGAGTTGTGCTTAGGTTGTTTCTTTGTAATTGATGGTTTCCTCTATGGATTCTTGTTTTTGGCTTTTGTTCAGTTGAGGTTGTTTTATTTGCTCTTACTGTATTGTTTTGCTATTGCTAGATGCTTGCCTTATTTTTTGGCTAATTCTTTAATCTATTTTAATTTTCAAAATTTTTTAAGCATATAATATTCTTTAGAATTTTTATATAACTCTTGTAAAAAGAAACATTACAATTGACTAAAAAAGGATTGTGATTGATTATGTATACATCATTAAGAATAAATTCTCTTAAAAAATATAAAACAAGAAAAGATGATTCAAAAGAGTCTCAAGTGTTTCAATTTTACAAAAAAATTGAATAGAAATCAAAATTTTCAAACATAAAGTATATAAAAAGCAGCTTATACTTTTTAACATAAGATAAACCCATGTAAATTTATGATGATTGATAGCTCTTATAGTATACATATTTGGGCATAATTTAGTGATTGTGTGACTTGGTTTTAAAGGTGAATTCATGTGAATTATATGTATATTGAGTTAAAACCTTTAGACGTGATGTTGCTAAACTATTTTTACATTTTCATTTGTTGTGTAGGATTTTGGTGCACATTTCAATATATTTTTAGAACTAGAAGAGGTGTGAAATTACTTTGGAGACTTAAAGCATCATGTTATGAAGTTCCACACTAAATTCTAAGGTTATTTGACAAGTTATGAGGAGTGTACAAAGGAAAGAATATGACAATTTCAGTTGAGCACCAAATTCAGTATAGCTGATTTGGGGGAAGTATTGGTGAAATTTTAGAGCTCTATTTGTTATGAAATTTTATAGAGTCCAAGAACAACATGTTCAGAAGTTCTATGCCAAATTTTATGATAATTGAATAAAGAGTGGAGAAGATATTGGGAAGATACCAAGTGGTGTACAAAGCTATCATCATCATGGGTGAACCTAAAAATAAGATATGTATGGATATGGAGGGCATCCTGTCAGTGATCAAGATGTCCTCAATATCCATATATAACTTAGTTTTAGGTTTCTGGGGATTTTGGTTGCTATAAAATACATCCATTCAACCATCAAAGGTCATACAACGCATTCTAGGTCATTTTTGAAGGGTTGCAACCAAGATTGAAGGATAGGAAGCATCCAAAGGCAAGAGCTCAAGGTTCAAGGAAGGATTTCACCATTCAATATCAAGATTTCAAGGATTCATGAAGACTTATCATGAGTTTTCTTATTCCTTTCGCTTTTATGTTTGTTTGTGTGATCAAAACTATGTTTAGGAGATAAATTCTGTATAGGATTTAGGTTTTTATGAACTCTAGGTTATAGTACTCTTGATTATTCTTATTTTAACTCTTGAGTTCCAGGTTTTTAAATTAGATTTGTTCATTGATTTTAATTAATTTGGATTCAATTGATATGCAAATGTAGACATTAATTTCAAAGCTTGATTATGTGTATAATTAAGATTGTAAAATTTCTTATATGCATTAAATCATTCCATGAATAAAATATCTTGCATGGGAAGATAAAGATAGTCCTACATAAAATATCTAGATTAGATGTGAATTTAGTCTAAATAATAGATTCTAAATACAAATTTGTATTCAGGACCACAAAAAACCTTAGAAACTAGTCTAACTTAAAGAAAACAAAAACTCTAACTGAAAGATACTAAACCAGTGTGATTATATTATGAACAAACTAAATTGGGTTTGATCAAATAGATGAATCAGTAAACTAAAAAAGTTATGGGATACATGGCACTTGACGAGTGGAGAGACTTTTTTACATTTGATTGGTTCACATGGCCTTTTTCTATTGAGATAGATAATTAGAACGTATCAAGATGTGATGTTATCAGCACGTGGAGCGTGCGAGGAATGGGGCTAAATCTTTTATCAATACATAAGGACGCATACGTCAATTTCCTGGGATGTGTATATGAAGAGAACAAAAAGAGAGATTATGATACCAATTTACAGAAGGTGAAATGAGAGAATTTGTATGACTCCATTTATGTTTTATGTAAAAGAATGAATTCTTATTTATATAGAAGATCCTACACTCAAATAAGAAAAGTAAATCGATAAGAGTAAATGAAGGTACATAATTAAAGTAACAAATCAAGAATTATAAATCAAGATGATCTATAGCAGTTAATCTAAAATTTTCCTTATAACAATGTGTGTGTGTGTGTGTGTGTGTGTGTGTATAATACAATTCCATAATATTATATAGAAGGTAAATGGAAATACCTCCTCATTTGTTAGTGTGAAAATCCCAACGCCTTATGAAAGAATTGTCAAGGTTTTAGCATTCTTAGAGTTGGAATATAATAAAAATGGGATACGGGGGTGTGTGATTGAATGTAATTGTATTTTTTAATATGTATAAAACAATAATATATTAATTTATTATGTAACTTTCAATATAAGTAACAAATCCCTATTACAAACCAAATGTTTGTTGATATCGAATTGACATCATATTACAAACTTATTCCTGACATATAACAAACCTTAAAATAGAATCAATTAATAACTTTAGTGGTGGGATGCTCTGTTCATTTATATAGTAATTAGTAGGATCAACTATTGATTTTATACACACCAACCTATAGAAGTTATTGTGGAAGTAATGGACACCTTAAGCACTCTCTTTCTTGTAGCTTATGTAGCCTTGATCATTGGTTCCTAGATCCAAATCTCTGTAATTGATATAGCTATTCGAGGATTCTTTGACACAGAAAGAGCCATGTAGCTGTAAATACTCTTAATCCATTATATATGCCTTTGAATAGCCTTAATGGTGTTGTTGTTCCAAGCCGCTAAGTATCCAATGTTATAATGAATACCAGCTCTATATGGATAGGGTACGCTAGATTCTAAGATCTCTCTAATTTTTCCACCATATGGTGTCATCCCAAAACGAACAATCTCAACATTTTCATCCAATCTTTTCCATATTTCTTCTATCACTTTCAAAGGTTGACAGTTGTGACGAAGTCAGATTTACCTTTGTAATTGACATTAAATGTAGAAATATTGCTAAGCAGGACATCTATAGAAAAATTACTCGTGAACCCAGCAACTAAGCTTATTTGATCCTCCATCCATGTCATTTCTTGGTAATCTTCTTTAACCACACAAGCTCAGGGAATTCCTCGTTCATTATCGAAAGAAGCCTATCAACTCCTTCCAAAAACATCGTTGGGAATTTGGAAGACCTATAAAATAAGTATAAAAATGGAAGTGAAAGATAGACATAGATTCTATAGTGATATGAACAATATGTTAAGGAGAGACCCGAACAATTTTGAAGAAACAAGAGCTATTACTATTGCATTTTATTCATAATTGAAAGTGTCTTTTTATAGGCTTAACTACAATTGAAAAATCAAGAAAAATGCTCTACTATAAACAGAAAATTAGCAACCCATGTCTAATAGTTTTTTCTTCAAACAAGTGGTGGGCATGTTTGATAGTTGAAAATAACACTACTAAAAAAATAGGGATAAGACTAACTAATACAATAGCATAACAAATTATTGAAAATAAACTCACTTTTGAATCACATTTTTAACACTCTCCCTTGATTCAAAATTACACACTCTAAGTCTCAATCTAAAATAAACATGTTTATCATTAGGTAGAGATTTTGTAAAGATGTCTGCCATTGGTTCATTGGTGTTGAAATACTGGATTTGAACTTGACCTTTAGCTACTAAATGATGGATGAAATGAACTCGGATATCAATGTGCTTTTTTCTTTTATGAAATGCTAGATTTTCACTCATTGCAATTACAACTTTTTAGTTTCTTCTTTTTGTTTTTGGCCGAAATCTATAAGTAAACATCTAAGCCATACAATTTGATAATTGCTAAACTTCCAACTGCATACACTGCTTCAAAAAATGATAATGCTGTGGTTGCTTGATTCTTAGAACTCCAAGTGACAGTTCCAGACCCAATGTGAAAAATGCTTCTTGAAGTGCTCTTTCTATCTTCTAAAGAACCTGTGCAATCACTATCTAAAAAACCCATCAAATGAAATGAGAAATTGTAGCATACCAGATCCCATAATCAATTGTTCTAACCGCGTACCGTAGGATTCGATTTGCTATCCCAAGATGATGCCTTGATGGATTATGCATAAACTGAGAAACGACACCAATAAAAAATGCTATGTTAGGCTGTGTGTGAGTTAAGTAAATCAGTCCACCCACTAAACTTCTATAAACCTTTGCATTTGCCATACTAGTATCATCTTTGTGCTATAATTTCTCATTCAAGTTCATAAGGGTGGTTACTCCTTTACAGTTTAACATGTTTAACCTTTTAGGTAAATCAGTGGTATATTTCATTTGAGAAATAAAAATAGCATCTTCCTTTTACAATACTTCAAGAGCAAGAAAGTAATGTATTAATCTTTAATCCTTCATCTCAAATTGCTTCATCATACTAGTATTGAAATCATCAATTAAATTACTAGACAAGCCCATATAAATTATATCATCAACACAAAGACAAATTATAAGGAAGTTAGTACCTTACCTTTTTAAGTAAATAGTAAGCTCATTGTTACTTCTCACATATCCAATTGAACTGAAATGGGCATTTACCTTGCTATACCAGGCCTTGGGTGCTTGCTTTGACTCATAAAGAACCTTTTTAACTTATAAACTTTGTCTTCTTTTCCATTGACGATGAATCCTTTAGGTTGAGTGGCATATACTTCCTTTAATAGCTATCTATTAAAGAATGCAGATTTTACATCAAATTGATACACATGCAGCTTCATATGATCAATAAAAGCTATAAAAATTCTCACAGTTTCAAACCTTGCAACAGGAGAGAATGTGTCTTTATAATTTATGTCGTAAGTCTGTGCATGTCCCTTTATAACCAGTCGTGCTTGATGTCTTTCAATGCTCCCATTAGCATCGTATTTTGTCTTGAACATCCACTTTAGTCTAATAGTACTTTTTCCTTTAGGTAATTTCACCAAATCCCATGTTTGATTTTTATTAATAGCATTCAGCTCTTCTTTCATTACATTAATCCACTCTTCCTTTTTAGATGCTTCTTTAAAGCTAGTTGGTTCAGCAACAAATAAGGCTTATGTGCTAGCATATATCTCTCTCAATGATCTAAAGTTCCTTGGAGGATATTCTTCTAAAGAAATTTCTGAACTTGAATGTGTAGATGAGCTGCTGGACAATGTTTGAGGGCTGCTAGTTAGTGTTGACAGCTCAAAGGAATCAGATGCAACTTCTATAGTTCCATTACTAGTTTCAGTTGAAACTTCTAAGTCTGTTGGAATATGATTTTTTGCTATCTCTTTATTGCTATTCCAGTTCTAGTTTGCATCTTCATCAAACACCATATTCCTGCTCATAACTACCTTGTCATTAGTAGGATGTGGTAGCCTAGAATTCATTTGGAAGATGTTTGACCTTCAACATACTCCTTGCCATCTGCACAACTATTCGATTTTTTCGTTTTGTCACACCATTTTGCGTAGGTTTATATGGAGCTGTCAATTCTCTGTGAATACTATTTTCTTTTAAAAAAAGAAAATTGGTCAAATAAAAATTCTCCTCCCCTATCCGTTTAAAGTGCCTTTATTGATGTGCAACTTTGCTTTTCAACATAAGCTTTAAGCTTCTTAAAGTTTTCAAAAGTTTTAAACTTGAATTGTTGAAAATCAACCTAACTCTTACAGCTGTAATATTCAATAAAAGGTAGAAAATATTGACTACCACTAAATATTTAGTCCTCATAGGCCCACACAAATCAGCATGTATCAACTTAAGTACCGTAGATGCCTTCCAAGATTTTCCTATAGGAAATGGAAGCTTACTTTGTTTTCCATATATGTAACCTTCACACAACTTAAGTGACTCAATCCTATGCAACCCATGTACCATTTCTTTTGTCCTTAAAAACTTCAAACCCTTGATATTTAAGTGCCCATACCTCAAGTGCCACAAAATAGATTCACTTATCTTACTAATAATAAGAGCATGATGATTAATATTAGAGATTTCAAGTGGAAACATCTTATTTTCTGTCATAGACACATTCACAACAACTTGACCAGATTTTTTAATCTCTAATAACACATGCATCACAATCAAATAAGATTGAATAACCACTATCCATCAATTACCCAACACTTAACAAGTTATGCGACAAATTATTAACAAAGTAAACATCATGAAATAATTTTACTTTACCACAATCAGTCTCTAAAGCTATTATTCCTTTACCTTTAACTTGAATTAGCTTATTATCACAAAGTCTCACTGTCAATTTATGTATCTCATCAAGATCACGAAATAAAGACTTTACTTCTGTCATATAGTTTGAACAATTGCTGTAAAGGAACCAAACATTAGTTGTAATATTTGTATCATCAAATCTGGCCATAAATAGATTTTCCTCTTTAGCCTCTTCCACATAACCTACTTTCTTCTCCTTTTCCAGCAGTTTGCCTTTATATGTCCATACCGTTTGCAATAATGACATTAGACATTCTTGTAGTTTTTAAGTTCTTTAGAATGTTGGGAGTCATTTTACTTTTTTGAAGACTTGTTGCCTTTGCTATGGAAACCACAATAAGATCCTTTTTTTTCCTTGGCCTCTTCCAACCCCTTTCTTTGACTGGCCGAAGGCTATTCCTTTACTTGAAAAGCCTTTTCTTCTCCTTTTGTTGCGGGACCTGTTCAACCTTATTTCATGTACTTGTAAAGAACCCATTAGATCATTAAAGGATAACGCAAATAAGTCTTTAGATTCTTCAATGACTTGAAGACTTTTGCAACAATAGTTTGATCACTAATTTTCTCTCTAAAAGACTTCATTTGACTCACAATTGCAGAAACTCTTGATATAAAATATTGGATAGATTCATTGTTATTCATAAATAGGGTCTCAAATTCATGTCGACGAGTCTAAAATTTAACTACAATTACCTTTGATGACCCTTGAAACTCCTTCTGTAGTGTTAACCAAGCCTCCATTGATGTAGTTGCTACAACAATTCTGGAAAAGATAGACTCATGAACACCGGTTGAATGAAGAAGAATGACCTTGAGTCTTTCTTTTTGTTCTCTTTTATCCTTTTTCATCTGGGTTAGCAAAACCTTACTCCACTAAATCTCACAAATCTTGAGACTTGAATAAGGTCTTTATCTTGATGCTCTAGAACTCATAATTCTCACCTTTAAACATGGGAATCATGGGTTGTGACAAACTGAGAGAATTCCCATTTATTGTCATGGTTAACCTGTTGCTTTAATACTACTTTTGTTGGGAATTTAGAAGACATATAAAATAAGTATAAAAGTGGAAGTGAAAGATAGACACAAATTCTGCAGTGATATGAACAATATGTTAAGGATTAACCCGAATAATTTTGACGAAACAAGAGCTATTACTGTTGCATTTTTATTCAAAACTGATAGTGCCTTTTTATAGGCTTAACTACAATTGAAAAAAGAAAAACTCCACTACAAACAGAAAATCAGCAATCCACGTCTGATAGTTATTTCTTCAAACAAGTGCTGGACATATTTGATAGTTGAAAATAACACTGCTAAAAAATAGGGATAACACTAACCAACACAACAGCATAATAAATTCTGAAAATAAACTCACTTTAGAATCACGTTTTCAACAAACATGGCATTAAAACTAGCAGTTACCGCGATTAAGTTGCCTCCCAGCGTAGAGTTGCCTTTGCCCAAATAATTTGTATCGTGAAATCTGCATCGAGCTTGCTCCCCACATGATGCCACCGATGGTGAAGCTCGATCCCTTTCTCCTCATTTGTTCTTGAGACTGAGAATACGGTCACAACTGGAGAAACGGGAACAAGATTTATCTTCCAGGCTGTGATAATTCCGCATGTATTACCTCCACCACCTCTAATTCCCCGTTGAAGCTCGATCCAGTAGTCGACCAATGACCTCAATCAAGTGTGCCTCTATTATGTTGTCTGCGGCGAGGCCGTAATTCCTAACCAACAAGCCATACCCTCCTCCACTAAAATGGCCACCAGAGCCAACAGTGGGGCAGACACACCTGCTGGGAAGGCAAGAGCCTTGCTTTTCTGTCCAATTGCATGGTAAACTTGACCTAAAGTTGCACCAGCTCGAACCCATGGTGTCTTTTCTTTTGCATCAACGGTGACTTCTTTAAGTTTGAAAAGGTCAACGATAACAAATGGGGGAGGGGATAGAGCGAGAAAAGAAAGGCCTTCATAGTCATGACCACCACTTCGAATTGTGATTTGCAGGCCGTGTTTCTGTGTACAATAAATGGTAGCTTGAACGTGGGATACATTTGTTGGTGTAACAATGAATATTGGCTTTAGAGTGTCGGTGGTATTGAACCTGGGATTTTCGAGCGTGGACTGTAAAATAGATGAATATGAGGCGCTGTGTGTTGTATAGATCACGTTAAAAATGGTGGAATCGTTTTTGGAATAAAGGGCGAGTCACTGAAGAAAATCTTCCGTAGTGTAAAACGATGCTTAAGTTGGTTTATTTTAGTAGAGTTAAAGAAGACAGTTAACTATCATTTTAAAAGAATTTTTTAAAAAGAGTTTTATAAATTAGATTATTTGATAATATAAAAATAAAAAGTACTTTTGATTTTAATTATATTTTATTTTGTAATAAAATTATTTATGTATATAAAAATTATTTAAAGTATATTAAATAATATGAAAAGCACAATATATTAATTATTATATA
>JAOXYD010149824.1:0-10522 GCA_028565735.1 Pinacopodium congolense | reverse complement strand
CTCATTGGCATGTTAACCCACTTAAACTTCGAAATTGTGGATGGATGATGCATGGTTATTCACTATTTGGTCAAAATTTGCCTCCATCTTCTTTTGACTTTCCCCCTAGCTTGCAAACATCTCCTTATAGTTGTCTTCTAGACTTCAAAACTTGGAACCTAAAACATCAATCAATTTATCCATTTTATTCTCTAAAGGTCCAAGTTTTCCTTGTTAGAAACATGATGGGCTTTGTTGTATCATGTTTCAACCTGCATTGTTATTGTTCTAAGAAAAATTTGGGTAGTTTTTCCACCTTGTATTATAAGTGTTAGAGAAAGGATTATTACTTCTTTATTGTTGCGCTATGTAGTTAACTTATTATATTCTGCTTAAATCCATTATGAAGCAATTCGTCATACCATGGCTCTCCTGTCCATATAATTCACATATAATCTGCATATCTTTAATAGAATAAGAAGATGTACCTTGTAAACTACCTAATTACTTGATTAGGGCTGAAATTTGTGCTTGCATAGCTTGAGGGCTATTTTTGAGTCAATGGGAACTACCCCTCTTTTCTCTTTACAACTTTGCTTGCCCCTTTCATTTGGCTATAGACAGTTGTTGTTCGCCATTTCTTTTAAGAGATCATGGGCAGCATTAATGGTCTTCCTCATTAATGATCCTTCAATCAACATATCAATTGTGCCTTTTATGCTCTGGTTCACACCATTGTAAAAGGTTTACAAGAGAAATTCCCTTGGAAGTTTATAGTGCGGACAACTCCTTTGTAACTCCTTGAATCTCTCCCAAACCTCATATAATGACCCCCCATCATTCTGTTAGAAGTTTGTGATCTCCTTGATAATTTTGTTGTCTTCATCAACTAAAAGTACTTGACAATGAAAGCTTAAGTTAGATACTCTCAAATAATGACATGTTCTGGGTTAAGAGAGTTTAACCACGTTTTAGCTTTATCTTTCAATATGAGGGGAGCAACATCATCCTCACCACATTATCTGACATCCCATTGAACTGGAAAGTATCACAAATCTTCATGAAGTTTACAAGATGGGCACTGGGATTTTCATTTAACAACTTATATAATTAAACACTTGATTAAAGGATGTTGAGTAGAGCTAGTTTGATCTCAAAATTATTTGCTTAAATGATAGGCCTAACGATTCCTTGTTGGTTAAAACATGGTCTCATGAAATCAATTAATGTCCTTTGGTCAACTCCCTAGTCTCCTTCTTCTGCCAAGGTCCTTTGAAAAGTCCCTTGGCGCTTCGCTTTTCTTAACTTATGCTCTTGTTTAGTGATGTCTAAAAGCTCTTCTTTAATTAATTCATCAAACCTTCATGTGCTCTTTGTATTCATGCACTAATAAATATAAAAGGAAAAATATTAAAAACTTTTAAATTAAAATCACCAAAACCAAACAAGATGCTAAAACTATTAATCCTCAGCAATGGCACTAAAAATTTATTAATCGCTTAATAAACTACTAACTTGTTTTACGCTAATACTGCAAGTGCACGGATCATAAATTATAATATAAGTGGATATCAACCCACAAGGATTGGAATTAGTCACTACTCAATTTAGGTTAAACTTTATTTAAAGCATAATTTCAAAGAACAATAACTGAAAAATAAATTAAAGATAAACAAACTAACAATGAAAAATTAAAGGAACAAAGTGCAGGAATTTGAAACTTCAAGGTTTAAAACTAGGAATTACTTCTAGTCCTATTTTGTTTCCCTCTTATCTTATTGATTCAATTATGTTTGACCCAAGATTTCCTAAAGTTTAATTACCATGTCTCAAGGTGTAATTAGTTTTTCCTAGTTAAAACAAGATAGAATTTATCTGGCAATCTCTCAATTTATAAAAAATTTCCTAAATATTCAACTATATGTGAAGTAATTCTCTAGGGAATTAATCAAATAGTTAAGATCAAACACTTAAAAACCTGATTTTTATAGGTCTATTGGGTGCCAATTTTTATTGTACAACCCAACACAAATTCCTCAACTTAACCTATTGCAAGGTATATGCATAATAAACATCACAAACATTTGTTCATTGAATCAATAAGAAAAAGCTTCACAAAATAATTCAAGAGTAATTCCTACAAAGAGTTCAACCACTCATTACAATATTAAATACATTAACCAACATGTTTTCCATAAAAATTAGAAAATAGAGAAAAAAATTTTAAAAATGAAGCTTGGAACTCTTCTCTTCACTCCTTCAATGCTAGAAAATCTAGAAGTTGATGTCTCTTGTTAAATCCCAATGGTGATGATGTTTCCTCTTTTAGGTGGCCACCAAAAACTTGTTCTTGCTTCCTTTGGTTGTTTTAAGATGTTATGTGGAGGATCTTAGGATTTTTAACCCTTGAAGATGTCTAAAAGCGGTCTCTAAGTCATAAAATCCCATGTTGAGCATGAAGGTGACAGAGACATTGGCTCCAAGCAGTGTTACGATTGTGCACAATGCTTCTCTAGCTTTCAACAATCTTCGGTCTTTAAGCTATAACTTCTTCTACACACCTCCAATTGTCATAAAATTGGATATGCAAGCTCCTCACATGATTTTCTCACACTACATAAAATTTCATAACCATTTGAACCCTACAAGTATACCTAATGCATCATCCAAGTCATCTTTATCAAATCCAACGCTAAATTGAGCTTCATTTGTTACCTTTTCATCCAAACATCAAAGTGCATCAACGCATTCTATAAATAAACTCAAATATTGCCATAAAACACTAAAAAACATTAAGAAATAACCAAAACATAAAAGATAATGACAATAATACAAAAAATCATACTAATTAAGCTAAATCATACTAACTAAGCTAAAGACACCTAAATAACCCTTAAAACACCTAGGAACACCTTAGAAATATAGTTTTAAAATAAACTTATCAAATATCATATTTCCTCTCTCTGAAAGGTATATTCACACACAATTTTACAAAATTTATAATTTTCTCCTAATCTTGCAAGATTTGTACTCTTTGATTAATGTATCATGCACAAGAACATTCAAGTACCATTACCATAATTCAAGAGATTATTCCCTTACATACATGTAAATAAAGCTTTAAGCCAAGTCAAACATTCTTAAATCATTTCAATATGATATCAAGTCTATGCCTTGTTTCTTCTCCTCACTTTGTTTAACAATATACTTACTTGATTATCTCTTGTGAGTTATAACATTTTTAACTTGTTAAGAATGCCATTTACCACAACTTATTGGAAACCACCCCATAGGTACTAGAGAGATATCATATCCACTTGATACTACTTGATTTTTAACCTATAAGACAAAAGAATGAAAATGTTTTAGGTCCCATACTTATTTAGGTAATTAAGGGTTTTTTTTAACCTTTCTAAATTTATAGGTTAGCTAGAAAAATACTTTCCAAAAAGTAATATCTAAATACATCCATAATCATAAAAATAACATCGTACATAGTGGAAATAAAAAGTGCCAATGTTATTTTAGAAAGAACACTTAAGAATATAATATTTTCTTATTATTTACACAACAAGGTGATCTACGTACCTTAGGTATCCAATGCAATTTAGCACCTCGATGGTCAATTCTTGAATTATTTTCAATCAAAATTCTAGACTAGTTATTCTACCATCTTTTTTAAGCATAATAAAATGTTTGTGTTGAATTAGAGGAGGTTCTCATTATTGGTTTTAATGATGAGAAAACATCATTGTTACTAATAGTTTAATTTTGATGCATTAGTGAGATAGGAAAAAGCAAATTGCGCAATATCACCCATATGGAACCTAAAGGAGTTAGTGTATATAGTGAAGAAAATGGAAATGAAGCATGCATTAATGAGATAATGAAAATGGAAGATCAAGAAAAAGAAGAAGAAATGAAGATTAAGGTTAAACAGTTTCAAGATTGTGTTTTGGCATGTAAACTTGTCTTGATCTTTATTAATGTTTAAAAGGGCTCACTTTTACATGAACATTTGAAAATTGCCTGAAATTTAGGAGTTTAGGAATTTGGTTAAGGTTTTTAGAATTTGTTTGTGTTTTTTTAATGCATATGCATAAAAAAATTTGGTTTAAAGTTTCATATTGGCATAAAGTTTTATAATCAAGAGGAAATTATGTTAATTGTTCTTTAAAGAAATCCTATTGATGTGTCAAAGTGTTTTTGAGTTTGTTCAAGCTAGATTGAAGTTGAATAAGCGTATTTGAATTTGTTTAAGTTTATATGATGATGTTATACTTTAACATACATATGATCATGTAATACTAGACTCATCAACCTGATGTAGTGGTTGCTATCTAGTTTTGATCTAGATGCAAGGTCATATTTTACTATGTCATACATTATGTGAAAATAACGAAGTCGTGTTGTTATGCATATTATGCAAGAAGCATTTCATATGGCTTGTTTTAATAGTGCTTTGATTGGTCTAAGGGAGCTGGTTGTTTTCTCCAATTTAGGTGATCAAAATGGCTTACTGATATTGGCTGCTTCCTTCCCCAAAGAAGGCTTACTTGGTCTAATTTAGTCTATTATTTTTATCTGAGTGTTCAAAACAAGCTTATGGTAAGGAGGATTAATTGGTTTTATAGAGTTGGTTATTTTTATCCTAGTGTTTAAAACATGCTATTTTTTCATAACAACTTGTGTTGTTAGTTACTTCTTTTGTGATTATCCAAAGTAGACTATTGTTATCAGCTACTGCATCTAAATGAAGTATTTATGACAGCTCACTGTTCTTGGCTACTCCGTCTAACTTAGGTGTTAAGAGTAGCAGCCTAATGTTACTGGTCACTTCCTCTATGTTGCAGTGCTCTAATTAGTGTAATAGCTTATTATTGTTAATTTCTTCTTATAACTAAGGTGTTTAGAGTGGCCATTTGTTGTTGGCTACTTCTTTTCTGGTGTTCAGATGTTTAGAACAATCTATTACTATTGGATTCTCCCTCCTACATGTTAGAAATCAGGATATGATCATTATTAGCTAGAAAAAAAAAACAACATAATTTTGTCAATTTTTTGAAGAGTATGATCACTTTATGTTATAATAAGATTAAATGAAAATATAATAAAATATGAATATAATTTTTTACTTTATTACGAATCTTGATTCACAGTTATTTTTTTCTTAATTCATAGGTTATGGATGTACTACCTTAATTCCATAAGCGTCTAGCTTTTAATAATATCCATAGATCATTAGAAAACGAGACGTGCTACTTTCTTTAATGTTTTTTTTTTATAGGAGAAAAATAAGAATTTTTAATGTTAAAATTAAATATAAATATAAATTACAATTACAATTACAATTAAAATTTTAATAAAATCAAATGTCATATATTTGATGCTTGAAATTTCTCAAATTTCATAATTAAATCTAACTTAATTATTTTTCTCTCCTTAATTGACCTTTATATATGATTAATTAAGTTCCCAATAAGGTGGCAATGATTTTAATTTACAATTTTAATTTATAATTAGAATTAGATAAATTAAAACTTCTTTTAATTTACTTTATTCAATAATTTTACACAAAATGAAGGAAATTTATTCTTGATATTCCACTATACTAATTTAGTTATTAGTGAAATTCCCTCAACAATTAATATCAAGACTATTTTTTAGTTAAGTTTATCTATGGAAAGAAGGCTTAAAAAAACACAAATTTGAATGGCACAAATCATCACATATGGAGAATCAAAATGAAAGATCTTCTATTTGTAATGAAATTACATCTATCGGTATTTATTGTCTAAAAATCTGAAGAAAAATTCTATGAGGAGTGGATTTTTAATCATAAGCAAGTATATGATTTCATTAGGAAATCTATCAAAGACAATTTATACAATCATATTTGTGGTGAGAGAAATGCTAGATCATTACAGAATAAACTTGAGGAATTATATGTTTTAAAAACTAATAATAATATATTATAATACTTGAAAAAATTAGTACAAATAAAATATAAAGAGGATAGTCTTGTTGTAGATCACTAGAACCAATTTTAATAAATTATGGATCAATTATTAGGTATGGATGTTAGTCTTGATAATGAAGTTCTTCTTCTTATAATACCCATGTTATTGCCTACTTATTAGAAAACTTTAAAAATTTGATTGACCAATTCTATTTCTGATGGTGTACTGATTATGGAATTAGTACAAAGTGATGCCGTTAATTAAGAGATGAAATGAAGTTCACAAGGTTCTCCCTCTTTACAATCAGATGTTGTAGCTATAATTACTAGGATGAGAAGTCAAAATAGAGGTTTGAAGGGTAAAGATAGGAACAAAGATACTAGTAGAGGTAAGTCCAAAACATATGCTAATATTGAGTGCCACCACTGCCATAAAAGGCCATATTAAGAACTTTTACAAAAAATTAAAGAGAAATAAGGATAATGACAAGAAGAGAGGTGATGATAGTGATTATAAGAAAGTAGCAACTATAATTGAGCAAGATTTTCTTTTTCTTTATGATGTTTATGATATTAACCTAACAAATCATAAAACTAGCTAGGTGATTTATAGTGGTGCTTCTATTCATAAAACAGCTTCAAAGGATTTCTTTACGTCTTATACTCTTAATAATTTCAAGATCGTCAAAATGGGTAATAATGGTAATTTCAAAACTATTAGTGTTGATGATGATTAATTAGAGACCAACTGTGGTGTTAAATTGCTCTTGAAGCATATGAAGCATGTTCCTAACAATAGTCTTAATTTGATTTCTACTGGTAAGTTTGATAAAAAAGGTATTGCAAAGAAGTTGACTAAGGGTTCTCTTATGGTAGCTTAAGATGAGAAGTGTTTTACATTTTATTTGATGTAGGTTAAAATATCTAGAAGCATAGTTAATGCAATGGAAAATGATGAAAAAGTTGAGATGTGACATAAGAGACTTGGTCATATAAATGAGAAATCTATATCAATATTGATTAAAAAGAAAAACTTAGCTAGGTTAAACAATATGCATTTGAGGAGATGTGATCATTGTTTAACATGAAGGCAATATAAAGTTTTCTTCAAAAGTTCTACAAATCCAAAGAAGACACCAGAAGTATTATAATTAATACATTTTAATCTGTGGTCTGTTTAAAACTAAATCAGTTAGTGGCTCTTATTATTTTATGATGTTTATTAATGATTACTTAAGGAAATTATAGGTTTATACTTTGAATAACAAGAATCAAATTTTGGATGTGATCAAATAGTTTCAAGTCCTAATTAAGAGAGAAAAATGGGAAGAAGGTGAAGTGTCTCTTTAAGTCAAATAATGAGGGTAAGTACATTAGACCACTTGAGAGATATTATAAAGAGTAAGGTATTCAATACAAAATGACTCGACCTAAAATGCCTCATTTGAATGATTTAACTAAGAGCATGAACAAGACACTCATGAAAATGGTTAGATACTTGCTTTCACACGTAAAGTTGCCAAAGTTATTTTGGTTTTAAAGAATTATATAATATGTTGCATGTCTTTAATCTTTCTCCATATGTTATTTTGAATTTTGATTTTTCAGAAAGCATATTGTCAAGAAAGGGTGTCTATTATGATCATTTGCGGGTCTTTAGGTGCAAAGAATTTGTGCATATCCCTAGTGATGAGAGGTCAAAAAGTTGATGTCAAAACACAATAGTGTGTATTCATCAACTATGGTTTAAACACATTTGACTATAGATTTTATGATCCAATTGAAAAGAAACTTATGAGAAGTCGAGATACAATGTTTATGGGGAATGAGATCATAATGGATATTAATAAAGTTAAGAAAACAAATTTGCAATCCAATTATGATTTAGAGATAGTGCCTTCAATGCTAATGCCTGAGATAAGATTCAGATTGAACAACAAAAATTTGAAAATGATCCCACAGAGATAGATTTTGATGATGATAATAATGAGCTTCTAACTTCTGAAGCCCAAGTTTCATTCAATCTTGAAGAAGTTCTAGAGATAGAAAACCTTCCATTCAATATTCTTCTAATACTTATAAGTTAAACTTGACAAATAGTGGTGAAACAAAAGGTTATGAAGAACCCATGAAAGATGATCATAAGAAAGAGAGAGTTAAAATCATGCAAGATAAGATGAAGTCTTTGCATGATAATTATACCTTTAAGTTATTAAAGTTATCTAAAGGCAAGCAAGCTTTAAAGAATAAGTGAGTGTACAGAGTCAAGTATGAAAATCACTCTTCACAAGCATGATATAAAGCTAAACTAGTTGTTAAGGGATTTAATCAAAGTAAAGGAATTGATTTTTATGAGATATTTTCTCATGTCTTTAAAATATCTTCTATTTATGTTGTGCTTAGTTTAGCATCTAATCTTGATTTAGTGGTTAACCAAATGGATGTAAAAAGGCATTCTTACATGGTGATTCGGAGGAAGAGATTTATATGGAGTAGCTAGATAGTTTTAAAGTAAAAGGGAAAGAGGACCATATTTACAAGTTAAGGAAGAGTTTTATGGCTTGAAACAAGAAAGACAATGGTACAAGAAATTTCAGTCAATTATGGAGGAGTAAGGCTATAAAAAGACTACTTCAGACCATTATGTGTTTTAATAAAAATTTTCTTTAAAAAAATTTATCATTTTTTTATTATATATAGGATGATATGTTAATTATTGGTAAGAATTCTTTTAGGATTGGTCGTTTGAATAAGCAATGAGTAAGCCTTAGTATAAGGATTATTTGAGATAGAAAAACAAAAATGTTGTGTTTATCTCAAGAGAAGTACATAGAGAAGGTGTTTCAAAGATTCAACATAAACACTACTAAAGCCATTGGTTCTCCTCTTACTAATTACTTTAAATTGAGTACTAAGTAAAGTCCTTCTGCTGATAAAGAGAAAGTAAGTATGCAGTAAGCTCCTTATACTTTAATGGTTGATAATTTAATGTATACTATAATATGTATTAGGTTGGATATTACTCATTAGATTGGAGTTGTTAGTAAGTTCCTCTCTAATCTTATGAAGGAACATTAGGTTGCTATTAAATGGATATTAAGATATCTACATCGAACTTCCAGGTTATGCTTATGTTTTAGTATTCATAAGTCTATATTAGTTAGTTATATGAATGCTGATATGACTGGTGATGTTGATTCTATGAAGTCTACTTTAGAATACTTGATATCATTTGTTGGGAGAATAGTATCATGGCAATCAAAATTGTAGAAGTGTTTTCCAATTTATACTAGAAAAGCTAAATTTATTGTGGTAATCAAAATATGTAAAGAGTTGTTATAGATAAAGAAATATTTAAAGGATCTCACTTTCAAACAAGCGTGTTATATGTTATTTTTTTTATAGTCAAAGTAGTATTCACCTTGGTAAGAATTCCTCTTTCCATTCAAGATTGAAGTATATTAATGTGAGATATTATTAGATAAGGTATTTATTAGATTCCAAGAAATTATGACTTGAAAAGATCTATATTAATTAGAATGATTATGATATGTCAGAAAGTCTTTTCTAAGTGGGAAACTTGAAGCTTGTTGTTTAACTACAAGAATAATAGTTCCTCCTATATTGACGTAAGGGGGAGCTCGATAGTGGATCTTGCCACTTTGGACAATTAAAACAAACTTTGCTTTCATCTTCAAAACTCATTAATTGTTATTTTTTGACAAAATATAGTTGGCATTTTTTTTAACATTTATCAAAAACATGTTTTGTTTTGTCAACTTTTGCATGCTAAAGTTTAACTATATATATATATATATATATATATGCATATGTATATATTTATGTGGTTTGAGTTATGAGAGGATATCGCATAAAGAGAGTAAAAATAGAGAGAGAAACCAAAAACAAAAGGAAAGTGAGAGAGCTAAGAGAATAAAAGGGGAATTATTTTATTTGTTTTACCAATATCAAAATGTATTCTGATCTTGAAACACTTTTGAGTCATATCTTGGGTCTAATATTTTTCTCTATTCTCTTTTATTTGTATTGCCAAGAATTTAATTCTCAAAGGTTGTTTTATCGTTATTAACCCTATTTATTGATTAAGGAATATTTGTGATTGTACCCATTATTTTAGATAATGAAAATTTTATTAACTTATATTTATAGTTTTTACTCCTGTAATTTAAAGTGATTTTTATGTTAAAATTTTGATTTCTTATGTAATTAGTTTTTTAAACTATTACTATACCATTTGTGGTGAATTATTTTTGGTGTTTACTCTACTTAATAGTCTTTTCACAAAATCAAGGATAGTTATTATTTTATATCTCACTATGATAATTTAATTATTAGTAAAATTCTCCCATCACTAGAAGCAACACCTGAACCTTAAAAGTGAATTGTACAATTTATAATTTGTAATCAATTTAGATTTATACAAGTTTACTAATCATATCTAAAGACAAATCTATATTAGCTTCCTTCTTTAAGAATGAAGTAAAGGTTATCTAGGAAATTCTAAATTAATTGATTAAAAGACGAAAAGATTAAATTAAAGACCTATTTTAGTTATGCTTCAAA
>JAOXYD010149813.1:0-10523 GCA_028565735.1 Pinacopodium congolense | reverse complement strand
TAAGTCCTATGGCATCCAATAGGGGGTGAATTAGGTGTTTAAAAAATTTCTATGCAAATTAAAATACTTTACAAACCTTAAGCCAATTTTAACTATATGAATTTTCTAACCAAAATTTAACCTAAGTGATATGCCAAACTTTATGCCAAAATTGAACAAATTCAAATAATAGTTAATCAAACACAAGTGCATAAATATAAAGAGGATAGGGAAACAGATGAACACTGAGATTTATAGAGGTTCGCCTACCTCAAAGATAGACTATGTCCTCTTTCCAACTAGTTTTTGTAAGTTAACTATTAAGTAATCTTATTTTAAATGGGTGAAGAGTAACCTTTACAACAATCTTGATTATAAGGCAAAGAGGAATTTTTACAACAATCTTTATTATAAGGCTAAGATGGACCTTTACAATAATCTTTATTCTAAGGCCAAGAGGAACCTTTATAATCTTACTTTAGGGTGAAGAGTAACCCAGCACAATCTTATTCTAAAGTCACGAGAAACCTATACAACAATCTTGAATTCTAAGGGTCAAGAGGAATCCACCAATCTTACTTTCCAATAGGTGAAGAGTAACCCTTTTAACAATTCCAAATTATACAATTTTTATCCCACAAAGACAGCCCTTAAGACAAGATCCCTTGAGATTCAAAACAAATTTGTATAACTTAATAAAACTTGATCAAAATAAATTCAAGATATGGGATCAAATGCAACAAATGCAATGCTTATTCCTTATGTAATGTCTAATGCATATACAAGGCCTAAAGCAATCCAATTCATAATCAAATACTCATGCAAATAAAATATTTTTTTCTATAAGCCAAAAGCAACCTATAAAACTATTTTAAAAGGAAAAGAGCAACTTATAATCCAATTAACAACCAATACAAATTAATTCCCCTAATTAAGTAACTAATTCATACCTTCTGTGGAATTTCACTAAAGCTCATGAAATAAAAAAATTTCTGAATATTTTTTAGGCAAAATAAAATTATGAAAAGCCTCCTTACATCTCAATAAATCATAAAAAATTCAATTGAAGTAACAAAAATGAAGTTATAATATTCAAGAATCAGATTAAAGCAAGATGTACACAATTTATCAAAATGTAAGCTGTCAAACTTTCAGCCCTATAAAAAAAGAATTTAATCAATCAAATGATGTGCAATCAACCAAATAAACCTACTACAATGTCAATCTATCAGTTAACAGCAAACACAATAATAAACACAATTTTATCACATCAAACAGGCATCTTAAAATCAATAACAAGGAAAGACTATCAAACCTAGACAACTTTACTGCAACTTGAAAAATCAAGCTTAAACAACCAATATAATGACTTAAAAATCAAAACTAAAATACTAGCACATTCCTAGAACCTTAAGCCAATTGAAACTACAAATTTTCAGCACCTAAAATGAGTTTAAACACCAAATCAAAATTAGTAAAGAAGTTGCAGAGAAAACATGACAGTTTTAGTGTTATGTGTTCTTGGAGCTCAAACAAACAATCTGAGTTCTTAAAAATTAAAGTAAAAGCTTTACTGCACTCTTGAGACTTTAAATAAATTGTGAATTACAATTTTAAAGCAAGAAAAACTAATTTATATGTTAAAAATAAAGAACATAGAAAGTGAATCAAAACAGAGACAGTTTTGGTATATGAGACTTTGAAAGCTTGACACAAACAAAATAATGAATAAAAAAATCAAGTGAAAGCTTTCTGAGGTCTGTTTATATCTAAACCAACTGAAAACACAAAGTTTGCTGTACAATAAATGGTTTTAAAATAAGAAAACCAAAATTGAACAACAATAGTGTAAAAAATATAAATAACTTGAGAGAGATTGAGAGATTAATCTGTTGATTCATTTTTTAGGGGTTCTAAATATGTTAAAACAGTTTGGGACTCATATTTATAGTGTTGTGCAGGTGTTATAGATGTTAGAAATAAGAAATAATCATTTATGAGGAAGAAAATAATTTAATGTCCAAAAGAGGAAAGAGCTGTTGGTGATAGAGAGCAAAACAACGGTCTCTAGGCCTTCAACGACGCCGTTAAGTGAAGAATAACCCGCCGTTGAAGTTGCTGGAGACAAGGGCTAAAATGACACCCTGTATACCCACCGTTTAGCTCCTATGAACCCATCGTTTTGCCTTTAGAAACCATGAAAAATGGCTCAAAACAACTCTAAAACTTTCCAAACAAGTTCTTAATAATAATTAACATTTCAAACAAGTTTTAAAACATATATCAAGGTCTTTTAAATTAAAAAAAAATCCAATTGATTCAAACACAATAAGTAGCCTTGATTATGAAACCTTTCTTATTTAAACAACTTAAAAACCCTTTCAAATAATTCTTAAACCATCAATAAACCAAATTTTATAACACAAATATATTCAAACAAATTCAGACATGCATAAATAAGTTTCAATCAATAATTTAATTCACTTAAAATCATGAAGAAGCATACATTAATATAATTCACCACATTACTTCTTGATTATGCAATATTTAGCATATATGTTATTCTAATTCAATTCCTAATATGACAAAGCCATAATCAAATTCAGTTGATCAATAAAACCACAATTCAACTCTTATATGTCTCTATACAAATGTATCATGCAAATATGAGAGCACTTTTCACCCATTGATTAAGAATCAAGTTTAAGGCGCTTATAACTTAAGACCTTTTCCTAAACCCATCTAAACTTAATCTTCATTCTCTTGATCTTCAATATCCTTTGATCATCGATCATCCAATGCTTGACCTCTTCTACCTTAGCTCCACAAATATGATCTTGCACTTTAAATATTAACCTATCTTATAAATGCATCAAAACTTAAACATTAGTAATATTCATGTTTTGGCATCATCAAAACACATTATTAGAACCTCCTTGGTTCAATAATGTCCTCATTTTTAGTGATGACAAAACATGTAATATTAAGAGCATATAAAACACATATCATATAAATGGATCATGCATTATGGAATGATATGACGCTCTCCATTTATACTTCAAACATATACATAAACATAATATCACACTACTCTCTCCCCCTTTTTGACATCATAAAAAAGAAAATCAATTGTAACTAATTCTTAAACTTGCTCCCCCTTAATTCATGCATCTTTAAAACATACAAATTGTATATAATGCTCCCCCTCAATGAATGCAATTATACATTATGGGATAATTATGCATGTGAAAGGGATCAGATAAACAAAATGCATTATAAATCACATATTATGCATCATTATGCTTCAAGAATGCATATTTATCTAAATTACACAAAAAAATACATTAAAAACATCTATTATGCATATTTATGTACCAAAGACACACATTATGCACCTTTTGCGTCAAAAAAACATTTTAGGCACCTTTGTGCATCAAGAGCACATATTATGCAATTTCACATCAAAAACATGTGTTTATGCATATTTCATATGAAAAACACATATTTATGCATATATTGCATGAAAATTACAAGTTTCACATGATGTGTTTCAAATCCACATTTTATGCAACAAGAATACATATTCATTTATATAAAGCTTATTATGCATCCAAAACAAAAGTTATGCATATTTTGTACCTAAACTAAATGATATGCATATTTCACATGAAAAAGTATGTTCATACACATTTTGCATTCTAAATATACATTATGCATCAATGCCAAGTAAAATTTTCATAAGTCATGCAAAACTAATTGAAATATATCAAAAAGATATACTCCCCTAAATTTATTCACTTCAACACTTTTAATCATGTAAAGGGAAAGTACTCATCCTTAAAATTTTCAAAAAATATGTGCAATTTCAAAGATTATACTAATTAAAAAGAAATGATCCAACTTGTACATAATGATACTAACTGTAAATTATAATAATCATTTGTAAAACGTGATTATCAATTGTAAAAATAATATGGTAAACATTTGTAAAAAGATGATACCAATTATAAAAACCAAAAGTAATACTAATTGTAAGAGAATGATGCCAATTGATACCAAATGTAAGAAAAGACCAATGAGAATCAAAGATATGGTACTAATTGAAAATTTAAAAATATAATACCAATTGCAAAAAGTAAAAAGATACTAATTTTAACAAACATTTTCAAAATATGTTCATTATATCATTTTCAAAACAAGTCATATGCTAAAATCAATGTAATGCATCTATTAAAAAAATGCAATAATTTTAATAAAATGTACTAGTTCCAAAAAGTTATGTAAAGATGCAATGGCTCTAATACTAAACATGCAATGGCTTCCCCTAAACACATGAATCCATTTCTCAATTCAAAACAAATAAGTTAAGATTAACTTTTTTAAATCAAGTATAAACATCTAAAGACTATGTCAAGCTATATATTATTAAATAAGCACATAGGAATACCTCCTTTTGCATCAGCATTTGATTCCAATTATTTTAATTCTCACTTGGTTCAATAATTTGCTTCTTAGTAAGCTTATGTGAGGCATTCATGGTGATGTTTCCACTTCTATTAAATTTGGAGATACCACTTCCTCTTATCCTAGCTTAACATAAAATTAACATTAATTGATGTTGGCCTATAAAACAAAAAAACTAATAGACTCTAGGTACCCACATTAACTTGATTCCCTAAGGATTAGTCTTAATGCTTTTGTTAACCCAAACCTTTAAAGGTTTCTTAAAAATTCTTTGTTTAAAAAAATAAAATTTTTCTAAATGTCTAACTTTACAACAAAAATTACAGAAATATGTAACTTTATGCATATGGTCATGAACCTTATGATCTTGATGCCTAAATGCATTTCTCCTATCAAAATTAGTTCTTCTAGGATAATAATAATGTATATAAGAGTTATGAGAATGCATCATGCCCTTATGCCTATGAAACATGCCACTTTGCCTAACATAATGCATTTCTAGGTCTAACATCGCAAAATGTACTTCCTTGATAAATGTTATACGTAGAATATGAATGAAATATTTTTTATGGCCTTAAATGAGAGTGGGAATGCATATAGGGTGCATGTGAGTTGATTGGACTAACTTATCTAAAATGAGGCCTAAAATTATGCATATTCTTTTCTTGATGAAATGACCTCCTAGGATGTGATTTATAAATGCCTCTGGTTTAAGAATATGTTTACGATGAGTATGTGAATGTAAAGATATAAGATGACTATCATGATGCCTAAATGTATGCATATTCTTTCTTTGATAAAATTGCTTCGTATGATGTAAATATGATTTATTTATAGTGTTATGCATATGCACATTAGAAGTATGAGAAGGTTTAGGACTTCTTTTCCTAGCATGGATCCAAAATGGATTATTATGAGATGGCTGTGCATTCTTAAAGAGATTATGCCTATTTTTCCCTCAATGCACATTCTTGCTTACCTTTGAATTAGATGTATATATAAATGCATGATTGTTCTTCCTAGAATGCAATTTTTATGAAGATGCAACATACTTAATTGATGGCCTAGTATGAACTTTTGATGATGATGTACCATTATCAAATGAGGGCTTAGGAAAAATTACATCATGTAAGCTTTTCCCGTTTACAAAAATAGTTTTAACATCCTTAGAAGCATTTGCATCAACAAAATCTAGACCATACCTATCATTAGAACTCTTTTGGCCTCTTAACCTGCAATCTAACTTCTCCTGCCCTTTATGTATTTAGATAATGATTCCTTAAGGGCTTCCACTTCCTTCTTTAATGATTCATTTTCATGCATCAATTTGTACTTATTTTCATGCATGCCAATATCCACACTCTTATAAGTTAACATGGATTTCATTTCATTCTTCAATCTCTCAATTTTTAAATGCATGCATTCTTGGATTCTAACATGTTATGCATTTCAATTTTCATCTTCTCATTCTCATGTAAACATTAACTTTCTTATATTCTACAACATGCAAATCATTCTTCAATTTCTCATATTCCATTATAAGCTCATTCAACAACTTCTTACAATCCTTATACTTAGAAGAAATCTTCTTCCTTTTCACTTTAAGAGCTTTCGCAACCTTAACCAATTCATCAAATGAGATTTCATTATATTCAACAATATTTTGATTCTCATCAGAGAGTATCTCATTGCTTTCCTTTTGAATACTTGATAATGATGGAACTTCTTCTACAAATACTATAAGACATTCATTTTGTGCTTCTTCTTCTTCCTTGGCTTCCACCACTTCCTTAACTTCTTCTTCTTCTTCTTCTTTATTGCCACCTACAAAAATTTATTCTAATCTACACCAAACATAATTAGCCACAGCAAACATAGAAACTCTATCAAGTATGCTCCTATCTAATGCATTATGTAGGATATGCATATCTTTTTCATTCAAATAAACAACTTCTTGACCATTTAAAACTGCATTAGATCCATTTGAAATTTTTTCATAAATGTAAATTTAATTCTAAATTTTCAAATTAAGAAGTCATTACCATAAAAAATTGGTGACTTATGAATATCCAATTCCTCTTGACCAAAATAAGGTGCCATTTTTAATATTTACTTTATGCAAATGTGAGACTAAGGCTCTGATACCACTTATATGCCCTATGGCACCCAAGATGGGGGTGAATTGGGTATTTAAAAATTTTCCTTGCAAGTTAAAACACTTTACAAACATTAAGCCAATTTTAACTATATGAATTTCTAACTAAAATTCAATCTAAGTGATATGCCAAACTTTGTGCCAAAATTAAACAAATTCAAATAATAATAAATCAAACACAAGTGCACAAATATAAAGAGGATAGGGAAAGAGATAAACACCGAAATTTATAGAGTTCGCCTACCCCAAAAATAGACTACGTCCTCTCTCCAAATACTTATTTTAAATTAACTAATAACTAATCTTACTTTAAATTGGTGAAGAGTAACTATTACAACAATCTTGATTATAAGGCTAAGAAGAACCTTTACAATAATCTTAATTCTAAGGCCAAGAGGAACCTTTACAATCTTACTTTAGGGTGAAGAGTAACCCAACATAATCTTGTTCTAAATTCAAGAGAAACCTATACAACAATATTGAATTCTAAGGGTCAAGAAGAATCCACCAATCTTACTTTCCAATAGGTGAAGGGTAACCCTTTTAACAATTCCAAATTATATAATTTTTATCCCATAAAGACAACCCCTAAAATAATCTCCCTTTATCTTCAAAAAAATCTTATATATCTGAATAAAACTTGATCAAAATCAATTCAAGAAAATGGCTCAAATGCAACTAATACAATACTTATTCCTAATGTAATGTCTAATGCACATACAAGGTCTAAAGCAATCCAATTCACAATAAAATACTCATGCAAATCAAATCTTATTTTCTATAGGCCAAGATTAACCTATCAAATCTATTTTAAAAGGCAAAAAGCAGCCTATAATCTAATTAACAACCAACACAAATTAATTCCCCTAATTAAGTAACCAATTCATACCTTCTATGGTGTTTCACTAAAGCTCATATAATAAAAAAGTTTCTGAATATTTATGAGGCAAACTAAAATTATGACAAGCCTCCATACACCTCAATAGATCATAAAAAATTCAATTGAAATAACAAAAAACGAAATTATAGCATTCAAAATTTAGATTAAAGTAAGATGTACACAATATGTCAAAATGTAAGCTGTCAAACTTTCAGCCCTATAAACAAACGAATTTAATCAATAAAATGATGTGCAATCAACCAAATAAACCTACTATAATGTTAATATATCATTTAACAACAAAAAAAAACACAATTTTATCACATCAAACAGGCATCTTAAAATCAATAACAAGGAAAGACTATCAAACCTAGACAACTTTACTGCAACTTGAAAATTCAAGTTCAAACAACCAATATAATGAGTTAAAAATCAAAAATAAAATACTAGCACACTCCTAGAACCTCAAGCCAACTGAAAACTATAAATTTGTAGCACCTAAAATGAGTTTAAACACCAAATCAAAATTAATAAAGAAGCTACAGAGAAAATATGACAATTTTGGTGTTTTGTGTTCTTGGAGTTCAAACAAACAATCTGAGTGCTTAAAAATTAAAGTTAAAACTTTGCTACACTCTTGAGACTTTAAATAAATTGTGGATTACAATTTTAGAGTAAGAAAAATCAATTTATATGCTCAAACATGAAGAACACATAAACTAAACCAAAATAAAGACATTTTTGGTATATAAGACTTTGAAAACTTGACACAAACGAAATAATGAATCAAAAAATCAATTGAAACCTTTCTAAGGTCTATCTATATCTAAACCAATTGAAAACACAAAGTTTGATGTACAACAAATGGTTTTAAAATAAGAAAAACTAAAATTAAACAATAATAATGCAAAAAATATAAACTACTTAAGAGAGATTGAGAGATTAATCAATTGATTCATTTTTCGAGGGTTCTAAAAATGTTAAAATAGTTTGAGACTCATATTTAGAGTGTTTTGTAGGTGTTAGAGACATTAGAAACAAGAAATAACTATTTATGAGGAAGAAAAGAATTAAATGTCCAAAAGAGGAAAGAGTCATTGGAGACAGAGAGCAAAATGGCGGTCTTTAGGCCTTCAATGGTGCCGTTAAATGAAGAATAACCCTCCGTTGAAGATGCTAGAGACATGGGATAAAGCGGAACCCTGTATACCCACCGTTTAGCTCCTGTGAACCCACTTTTTGCCTCCAAAAACCTTGAAAAATGGCTCAAAACAACTCTAAAACTTTCCAAGCAAGTTTTAAAACATATATCAAGGATTTTTCAATTAACAAAAACATCCAATTGATTCAAAACACAATAAGTAGTCTTGATTATGAAACCTTTTATATTTAAACAACTTTAAAACCTTTTCAAACAATTCTTAAACCATCCATAAACCAAAATTCATAAAATAAAGATATTCAAACAAATTCAAACATACATAAATAAGTTCAATCAACAATTCAATTCACTTAATATCACCAAGAAGCATACATTAATACAATTCATCACATTACTTCTTTATTATGCAATATTTAGCTTATATGCTATTCTAATTAAATTCCTAATATGCCAAAGTCATAATCAAATTCAATTGATCAATAAATCCACAATTCAGCTCTTATATGACTATATACAAATGTATCATGCAAATATGAGAGCCCTTTTCAAGTATTGATTAAGAATCAAGTTTCTTACAACTTAAGACCTTTTCCTAAACCCATCTAAACTTGATCTTCATTCTCTTAATCTTCAATATCCTTTGATTCTTGATCATCCAATACTTGAGCTCTTCTACCTTAACTCCTTAAATATGATGTTACACTTTAAATATTAACCTATCTTATAAATGCATTAAAACTTAAACATTAGTAATAATATTGTTTCGTCATCATCAAAACATATGATTAGAACCTCTTTGGTTCAACACGTATTTCAAGCATTAAGAAGTGGATACAACTAATAAATGTCTATAACGATTTGGTAATTCAAGATGTCTTATTATTATTTGTGCTGTTATGAACGAAGCCATGAGAGACAGCTGAAATCAGATTTCACGTCCTATAATATCTATTGTAGCAGAAATTTTCTACTATTTTTAATACATCAAGTTTATTTAGGTACATCAAACAATAGATGTTTCAATGGAGCTTGCTCAAAATTAGTTAACACTAAGCTTGTTCGATATAGAAAAAAGCAAAAACTATATGACTTCATCCTATTGCTCAAAATTAGTTGACACTATGCATGTCCGATTTCAAAAAATGTAGAAAAAAACATTTTCATCAATTAATGACGTTTGGCAGTAGATTTACTTCAAATCATAGCCATCCTTATCATAGGAACCTATCACGTAGTGAATTATGTAGGGAAGCCATAACTCTGGTGCATAGAAACTTCTGAATTGCACGTGCATCACTCAATTACAACATTGTATATTGTATTGACATTTAGTAACACATAATGCTTCTCTCAAATCAATAATGAAAAGAAACGTGTATAATAACTAACCATTATTTCATGCCCTGGTTTCCATGAACCTGTCTAGAAGTCTAGAATGCAACACAAATATATTCCTCTATTATTACTATACAGGTCAACAATTAAGATGAAAATCAAGTAATTGTACTCTCGAATTTCTCTGTTGAAAATGAACCCATGATGTCAAGGTCTAACAACACACGCTACTAGAATCCCAATTTTTCTAAGTAGGAACACTTACATGTTATATTTCATTGGAAATTCACTAAGATACGAAAACTTGCAAATGTGACCATGTTCCTTCTATAAGGAGTTTAAGTGCCTATTTGGATGGGCTTATATCAGTAGATCTTTTATTAGTAGAACTTTTTTTTAGAGCTTTTTTAAGAAGAAAGTTGACTGTTTGACTGTCATTTAAAAAAGAGCTTTTTTAAAAGAGCTTCCTAGAGTAGATTGTTTGGTAACATAAAAATAAAAAATACTTTTGATTTTAACTATATTTTATTTTGTAATAAAAATTATTT
>JAOXYD010149802.1:0-10523 GCA_028565735.1 Pinacopodium congolense | reverse complement strand
GAGATTATACAAAAGTAAACTCATTAAACCTTTATAACATTATTATATTAGTTGGACAACGACTAATTACTTATTATTATGTATAAATAGTCATTTCATTTGTGTTTTATGCATGAAGTTTTTAGATGAGGCATTGAGAATTTTTGACAGTTTTGCTTAAGAGATATAAAAAGCTTTTCCTTCATTTTGTTATATTCTTTGTGTAAGGCTTTTTGAGCTTTGTTGTTGTGCATTCATTTTACTAGCCTCCCTTATACACTAAGTTATATTAAGTGAAGCGTTATTAAAAAAATGTTCTTGTGAGGATTGAGAGGTTATTCTTTAGCCTAAGGAAAAAGAATTGAATGAAGGTTTGTCTTTGAGTATTAAAAAGGATTGTAAGATTGACCATTGTACTCTTTTATTGAAATAGTGAAATTATCTCAATAGTGGTGTTGGAAACTATAGGTAGAGGCAAGTGGACCACTCTAAAATAGTATAAATCAGGTGTAACTTTCTTCATTTTCTCTTTATTTTTCGCACTTATCTTATTATATTTTAGTTTATGTTGATTTATTTTTTTGGTGAATTAAAATAGTGTTTTAGCTTTTGGATCTTTGTAATCTTAATTTGTTTATTTAAACTAATCAATTTAAAACCTAATTCACTCCATCTTAAGTGCCATATAAGCCTAACATCTTGGAACCTTACTTTGCCATTAGTAAGACATTAGCACTTAAAATAACAATTACAATCCTCTCCCTCACTCCTAATCGATATATGGGGAATGCTTTTAAATTGTTAATTCTATTTATTCTGAAGGCATTCCTAGTAGCATCATTAGAAAAATCTGGGATAAACATGACTAAATCCCTATGTATTGTGTTCTATTGTTGCTCGCACACATTGTCCACCTTAGGTGCCCTTAATAAAGATGATAAATAAGCCCTAGTAATAAGGATGGGGTTACCTCTAACAAACAAGTGAATATTAATCATATCTGTCTCCTCATTTTTCTCGATATTTAAACATGAAATGCTTAGTATTTATAAGTAAAGATGTATAAGTTTGGCATAAAGGTTTGGACATGCGAGCAAAAAGTTAATTTCAAATCTTAATTCCAAGCAACTAGTCAATGGGCTCCCTAGTATGAAGGTCGAGAAGGAAAAATTATATAGCACTTACTAAATTGGAAGTTGAGGATCTTATAAAAAAAAAAAAGTAGTAACTTCTTCTAGACCCTTAGAATCACTTCATATGTATTTTTTGTCTTACTAAAAGTTGCTAGCTTAGGAGGTAAGTTTTTAATTCATTCATCACAGTAGATGATTTTATTAGATTTACACAGTTTTTTATAACTAGTAAAGAAGAAAGCTTTAGGCCATTTTTTAAATTGATAGGAAAGTTTAAATTAAAAAGGTTTATCAATTGTATCTATTAAGAGTGACCATGGTAGAGAGTTTGAAAATGATTTGTTTTAATCCTTTGGTGATGAAAATGGTATTTCTTATAGATTTTCTATAACTAAAACTTTCAAACAAACGAAGTGGCAGAAAGAAAAAATATGATTTCATATGAAATGACTAGAAGCATAATTAATAAGTACGATTTTCCTAAATATTTTTAGGTCCAAGTTGTTGCATGTACTTGTCTTGTAGTCAATAAGATATAAATTATGCCCACCAAAGATAAGACATATTATAAGGTATGGCATGAAAAAAAAAACCCAAGTTTAGCTAATTTCGGATGTTTGGTTGTAAATGTTATATCTTGAATTATTTTAGAATAGATAAAGATATCTTTGCAAGTTATTCCTTGGCTAGTAAAGAACAGGGAGTGTCTAATAAGAGAAATCCTATAACTGAAGAATTTACACAAGTTTTATTTGATGAACCAACCCTCTTTAGTGTAAAAGAAGCCTTGAAGATGTTGATGTAGGTTTCTCCAAAGATTTGTAGAAGTTAGTCCCTGAAAAAGAAAAGAAGGATGGTCATGCTACTTCATAAGAGCCAAGTAGAGAAATTTTTAAGCTAAGGAAAGTGAAAAGGATAAAAAGCTCTTTAAGGATTAGAATACAAGAAGGATTGTACATATGAGCAAATTATATATGATGTTCAATAAGGGGTAACTACTCATTCCTTATTTAACAATATGTCTTAGGAATTCATTTCATAAGTCAAGTCTACGAGTTTAAAATAGGCACTTAGTGATGATTATTGATTTTTTGCTAAAACAGAGGAATTAAATCAATTTAAAAGGAATAAGGTGTGTAATTTTATACCTAGACTAAGAGATTACCAAATCATAAGTACAAAATGGGTTTTTAAGAACAAGTTAGATGAGTAAGGAAACATAGTAAGGAATAAGGTTGGGTCTGTGGATAAAAATTATAACCAAGTAGAAGTAATAGACTATAAGGAGATTTTTATAGCCACAACTAGGTTATAAGCTATCAACCTTTTACTTAAAATTATATCGTATTTGTGTTTTTATTTCAAATGAATGTCAAAAGTGTTTTCTATAATGTATTAATGTAAGAAGAGGTATATGTAGAATAACCCCTTGGTTTTGAAATGCACGATGCACCCAATTACATTTTTAAAATGACTAAAGCATTATATGGTTTGAAACAAAGGCATGGTATGATAGGTTAATTTCTTTTCTTTTAGAAAATGGTTTTATAAAAGGAAACATCGATAAAATTTTGTTCATTAAATAGGATAAATATGATATTTTGATTATTCAAATATATGTGAATAATTTCATATTTGGTGATACTAATGATTGTTTGTGCAATGAATTTTCAAACTGTATATGTGGGGAGTTCAAGATGAGCATGATGGGTGAGTTGTTCTTAGGCATCAAATCAATGAAATGTAGGAAGGATTCATCATCATTCAAGCAAAGTATACTAAGGAGTTAAAATAGACCAAGCCAAACCCTTAGGCATCCTTATGATCGTATCAGCCAAACTAAATAAGGATGAAAAATGTAAAATAGTTAATATCATATTTTATCAAGTTAGGATAGCCGTTTTTTAGTTTGTGTTTTATATATAATTTGTCTTTATTTAAAACGTTTTAAACATGTCCTAAAGAATACCATTTATTAGTTGTAAACATATTTATAGTTAGTTATGCCATATAATGAATTTAGGTATTTGGTAACCTAAAAGCACATTTTTAGACTTAGTTGGGTATTTAGATGTAGACTAGATAGATATTCCATTAGATAGTAAGAGTGTATCTAGTGCATCTCATTTTTTAAGAACTATATTAATCTCATGGTTTAGTAAGAAACAAAATTCATTTGTTTTGTCTACGATGGAAGTGGAATATGTTGCTACAGGTAGTTTTTATATACAAATCCTATGGCTTAGAAAATAATTTAGGGATTATTGCATAGAACTCAACAAGATTCTTATTAGATATAATAATACTAGTGGCATTTGTTTAAACAACTCACTAAAACTGGCTAAGGTTTCGGACTTAAATTTATAATGGAGGATTGATTTAGGATCTACTTGACTAAAACAAGTCACACCCAATGTTCATAGGAACTTCTTTTCTCTTTTACTCTCAATTTACCTATTTGATCCATAGATAACTTGGAATAAAGGGCATTAAAAACAAGAAATCTAAAATTAAGTTCGTTAATTCTAGGGATCCTCACACAAGATCCTAAAGTTGATCTATGCTTAGGCTCAAGTATGTTGCTTAATTGATTCTTCCAAAAATCAAACCCCAATGGTTATGGAATTCAATTACCTAAGGCCATAATCTAGCTGGTCTCTCGAGATTAGGCAAAATAAGTATTAATTCAGGAAAAAATCCATCTACCAACTTTTTTCCCAATCCAATCTCAGCCCTAACCTCAACCAAAATCAATCTAATAACACATTTTAATCGAAAGAACACAAGCCATGGTCAAAGCATAGGTTTCCATTGATATAATCATAAAATAAAGTCAAATACAAGTTGAAAAACAAAAAATACAAATAACTAACATATATATGATCACTCCCTAATAGTTTCTCAGGGATTCGCCACTTAAAAGTTCAAAAAAATACAGATAATTGCTACAATTACGAAAATAAGACTATTTATAGTCGCTATAGGTGGCCTTAAGGTTTTAAGCTTAATCCCTAGTGGTTTCATTGTGATTTGGAACTGAATTTTAAAAAATATTGTATACAATGACCAATAGGAGGCTTACTGGACCAATACAAAACCTTGGGAGATGGCAGTCTGGAACTCCAATGCGGTGGGCTAGTCCTTCTTATATGGCAGGTTAGCTAGACTGCAATATTGGGTCTAGAAGCTCACCTCTTTTACTCCTAATCACTCAAATTTAGTCCAAAATTCCTCGAAGTTGCTCCTAATTCCTCATGTACCTAAATTTAACAAAAATAACTCCGAATTGGGGGAGTTTATAAAATAAATGGGCAAATAAATAGAAAATTATGCATCTAAAATCAATGTAAGTAACCTATTAACAATATCACTTCATCAGAACTCATATGCACAATGTAGATATTGAATTAGGGTTTGTTAATATAGTGCATCAATTAGTTGATATATTTTTTGGCTAGTCAGTATGATACTAATTAAGCTCAAATAAATCAACCAATTAACATACAAATCAAATTCAATTTCAGACAAACTTTTACAACAAATATACCGGCTAATAAGTAAAAAACTGGAGTATATTTAAGACTCCGAATGTCGATCCCACTAGGAAAATACTATGAGTACAATACTACGTAGGTTACAATTATCTATAGAACCTATAATTGTGATTTATGAAAGTTAAGGGAACTAAATAAACCTAAAAACTTACAATCAATATAAAGGAATTTATAATGCTTTAAAGATTACCAAATAGAATTGATTAACTAAGATTTATGCTTTCAATGATTTTATTGAGTTATGAAACAATTGGAATGCCTAATCTAGGGTATCTTAACTAAATTAAGACAATGCTATGGTTAAGACATTGCCTTATATCTATTGGTCCTATCTTGAAGTTTGTCAATTCATCATATTTAGGTATTAGGCTTAAAGTTCAAGAAGTTTAACCTTAAAATTTCTTATTTCTAGATTAACACCTTCATGATTAATAAACGTTTGGCCATTCATTGATTTAAACCAAGTTGTTTATTGATTTATATAACAATTAAAATAGATTTCTTAGATCTTTATCATCCAATATCTTTTTATTAAATGGCCAACTTAAAACAAGTATTAATCATTTAAATAAACAAAGATTATCATCCAACATACATTAGAAATTCAATTAAAGCATTTACTATCCTTAGATCCTTGAAAATGGCTTTAAAAGGTGCTTTTATATGTCCCCTGCAAGTGGCTTCAAGTTGGAGAAAATTGTAGTTTAATTGATCAGAAATCCAATTGTAAAAACATGTCTAGTTACTAACACGACCCTTAAGTCAGTAGTTAAACGACTTCATTTAAAACCTGACTTGAATGTGGGTTTTATGGGCTTAAACGGTTGTTTAACAAAACCAAGTTTAAATCCTAAAATACTTTATTTTTGTTCTTTTCCCATAAAATTTTTCTCTTTTGGGTATTAATATACAATTTAAATAAACCCAAACATAAATTAAACAATTAAACATCAAAATACGGGTAAATTTAGGTCAAAGAACCATGAAAAATACTTCAAAATGAACCCTTGTCAATTCCCCCGTACTTAAGTATTTTCTTGCCCTCAAGCAAATCAGTCATAAAATTTTAAAAAAAATAATCATAGGAAAACTGATCCAAACTCATCAAATATAACTATGAAAAACATGCCCTTAATCCTTCAATCAATATGACCCATTAAGATGTTATATAATCAATTAATCAAATCAAATCACAAATGAAATTAAATCACTTCATGCTCCTTGAAGTTCAACCTAAGTAACAAAACTTATTTCCAAATGTAAAATGGATATAAGCAAAGAAAAATACATCATCATTTAAATAATTTAACATTGGTTATTCATTAAAAACAAAACATAAACGTAAACATAAATGTAAGCTTTTAAAACTTGTTTGAGAAGTCACTCAATCTTTGTACATGAAGATCAACATTTTGTCATGAATATCCTTAGTTATTACACAGAGTCACGTCACATCAAGTAGCTACTAAAACCACCCTTTGACTTCGACCAATTGGTTTGAAGCCATTAGAATGAATGAAAACTTACACTTTTTTGGATTTTTAGCATATTTTTTTTCTTTTAGTGCATTTTTTATGATTTTGAATTTAACATAAGTAAGATGATGAAAATGTTTAAAAGAAGCCACTATTTTGTTAGAAATATGTATTTAAAAAATGGACTATCATAATGATCAGCAGGTATCCATTATCGTAAACATGAAGCAATTTAAAACCATTCAATCATTAAGCTTTATAATCAAATGTATAACATTTTAATTTTCAAATAATTGAAATAAAAAAGAAAAATGTTTAATGATATGCATCAAAATAAAAAAAAGTTTACACAAATTAAAAGTTTTTTGCCACAATTTGTAGTTATCTTGAAAAAGAAGATAAAACAATGAGATATAAGACAAGAAAAACAAATGTTATCACATGATATCCCTCACCCGTATCTAAATTTAACATTATCCCTAATATTAATAAAATCAATAAAAAGCACAATTATGGGAGAAAAGGGAATAGAAAATACCCAAATAGCAATGATGATATGGCTTGAGATCCATGGGGTGAACATTGATCACTGATCATTGATTATAGCATCTAAAAATGATAAAGGAAAAATGAGAGTGTTAGCGACAATACAACCAAATACATTCTCCATTATATAGCAATAGCGTCAAAATACATATGGAATTAAAAATACGAAATAGCCATAATCCATATGAAGAAAAGAAATATAACTGAAAATATTGAAAGAAAACACACTAAAAGTAAATAACATAAGCAAAAATCCATTAAAAAAATGAGCAATCAATAAACAACTAATTAGGAGGTCCCTGATCACAAAATCGAAAATACTCCCATAACATGTCCATCTGGCTTTGTAGATGATTAACTTCGTCTATAATATCAACTATACCAGAATTAACTAGAGCATTAATAGTAGGTAGTTTAGATTCCACTCGAGCATTAAGGTCAGATAATCAAGAATTTACTTGAGCATCTATATCAGCCAAACTATGCTCTAGACATAGAAGAATAGTGGTGGTGTCATTTGTGGGTGTAAGAGGGAGGTATATAAGTAGAAGAATCTAGTGGTGGTCACAGATATACACTTTGAGTGGCTTCAAAGGAAGCCCCACCAATACCCTCTTCAGGAGCTACATCAGGTGCTAGTAAACCCATATGTTCTACCTCTCAACTGCTTGAAGTGGCCTTTGGATGGTTCTGTGCTAAACACCACCATCACAAATGTATTATCAAAGCTTTGGAGTGGAATATGCGATGACAGAAGCAAAGAGGTTGAACTGCTTCCTCGTCCTATAATAAAAAAACATGCTTCTTAGAAGACCCTCGTAAACAAACATGAGAAGTAGAAGTTCTTATTTTGACAGTGAAACTTAACTATGTACGTATATTTTGAAAAATAAACCCAACTAAAGTAAGGCCCTTAATAGTGCTTAAATTGTGAAGCATCTTACAAAGAATATACTTGTCAGTAAATTGGATCTAGTTTAAACCACTGGCCTTTGGGTGCATATTGGCATTTAGGAGTGCCACTAGTATCCTATCTCGAACACGCAACTAATATTTAGGATAATATCTTCTACTTGCAAGTTTAACTAATACTAGGATAGCACAAGCCTCAATAATGGAAAATGAGGAATCATACATTTCTGAATCACCTCGCAACCTATTATCCTTATATTCATACACATCTCCTATGTCTGGTACCCCTAACAATGTAGATAAAAATGAACGAGCAATGATAATAGGGGTACCTTTCACCATGGATTGAATGTCAAGTACCCTAGAGTCATCCTTCTCCTTCATGTTAGCATAGAACTCTTGAACAAAGGTGAGATTGTATAGACCAATTATTATCAGGATCAGATGCTACTCGAGTGCTTAGAAATCATTTGAAACCTCAAGCTCCATATCCAAAGTGTGTGCCACCGAATGGTCCATAATGATATCATTTAGAAGGTGAAATTCTTACCATTTAAAGTTCTTGTGAATCATAAAATAAGAACTATCGAATGATGATATTTTCCTAGAGCTAGAAGCACCTGTGAACCTTCTAAGTGACAATGGACTGAAAATTGTCCACTAAAATTAATAAAAGGAGTAGGAAAATGTTATGAAAGTTGAAACATTTTTAGGTCACACTTCACCAAAATATTCCACCTCACTAGAATATTCTCTTAATGATAATGAAAGATTTAGGGTCTGAAATTAGTATAAACAAAAGCTTGTCAAAATTTGAACCGATTTATACCAAAATCTAAGGCAAAAGACCCCTAAAATGGTAAAGGAAAATGCAAAAGAAAGGGGGTGGTGTGAACATTAGAAACTGAGAGGTTCCAAGGGATTTTTAGGCGAACATTGATGATTCTTTAGTGAAATGATGATAAAATTGAGTAGAACATTGAAAATGTGAGATATGTGCAATAAAAAGATGGACTTTGATGAAGAAATGAGCCCAATATGGTGATTAATGTGCTTTAAGGGTTAAATGGTAATTAGCAAGAGATAATGAATAAGAAGAAGAAAATTGAAGCTACGACATTTTCGTTTATATCATGGACTTAAATGACAGTTTTTAGGCACATAAACAGTTCTATTGAACATCACCATTTAAGTCCCAATAAAAACTTAAATGGTGGTTTTTGTAGACTTTAACACCCACCGTGTAAGACCATCTTTTACTTATTATAAAATACTTTTAAGCATAAAAATTTAACAAAACACTTCCCTAAATTATTTCCAATTTAAGGCCTAATAAATCCAAATGGATCGTACATCAAAATTGTTTAAGATGGAGGCTGGAAACAATTAAAACTAAGGAAAGAAAACTAAAAGAGATTCAAATACATTTAAAGAAAACAACCTAAACATACTAAATAAAACCAAAATAAAACTCTTAAATTCTAAAATGTAAAACTTAATAAAAATTGGATTAAGTCAAGAGTACCAAGGGTATTCATCAAAATCTGGGTTATAGGTTTCATCAAAATATTTGAATTCATTTGCCCAACTATCACTCGGGTTAATTTCAACTTCAGGCTCATACCATTGGAAATCATACCAATGGTCTTGTTGCCTCCATATCTTCTTGATAACTCAAGTAAGCTACCAAAAGATATTCCAACACATAAATAAAGATGGTAAAAAAAACAAAACTAACAAATAAACTGAAAATAGAAGTAACAAACAATCATAAAACAAAATAAAGAAAATAACACAATTAAAAAAACTCTAAAGTAATTGACATCAATATACCACTAATATTAAAATTCACTTCCCCAACAACAGCACAAAAAACTTGATTGCAGTTAGTCACATACAAAATTAGCTCAAATGAATCTATCTTTCAAAGCACAATTTAACAATTAATTTAAGATTAAATCTTCGGTAAGCATATCGGTTAAATTGAATAATAAAGTAGAGTATATTTAAGACTTCGAGTATCAATCCCACGAGAAAGTTTATATGATATAGGTACTAGGTCAATCGGATTACAATTATCTGGAGAACACTCTAATTTATTATTTAAGAAAATAAATGACTAAAAGCTAATCTAAAAAGTGTAGAAAAATTTCAATCAATTATAAAAGACCTACAAATTGCTTTTCCTCAATTATTCGTTATGCTTTGGTGGTTGATGATTTAATTGACTTAAAGATCAGTGATGCTTAATTTGGGGCCTTCACTAAATCAAAGCAGCGCTATGATTAAGACACTGACTTATCTCTATTGGTCTTATCCTAGGGTTTTATTATACCTAGGACTTAGGTAATAGGCTTAAAGTTCAGGAAGTCTAGTCCTAAATTATCTTAATATAAGACTAGCACCCTCATGATTATCCAATATTTGGTTATTTCACTTATTTAAATCATGTTTTTTATTAACTTTTCTAATAACCTAGGTAGAGACTGTCGGATCCTAGATTATCTTATGGCAATATCCTAAGTGATTAATTGAAGACAAGCATTAAGCATTAAATAAATAAAGATTAATTCACTAATCATGCATTAATACAATTAATTATTATAAACAAATTTAGCATGATAACTTAACTGAAATTAAACATTAAGCACAACAATTAATCAAAGAACATAATAAATATAACTTAAGTAACAATACTTTAATTAATTCAAAATAACAACAATAATACATGAAATTAATAGCTTATAATTAACTAAAAATACATCCCCATATGGTATTCTAACTGTGAACACATGCATGAAACTGAAAACAACCTGAAAATCTCAAATTAAAAAATATTGAAAAAGAAAAACAACCTAAAAACTACTTTGATATGAAAACTAACTAAAACTAAAGTCTTTTTTCTCTAAATTTGGATGCTTAAA
>JAOXYD010149792.1:0-10523 GCA_028565735.1 Pinacopodium congolense | reverse complement strand
CTTATTGCATTTACTTTGACATTTGCATTAACATTCTATATTAGGTTGAATATTGGTTTAGCAATTGCATTTGGTTTCCCAATTGAATTAGGTTGCTAGTTTTGAGTTTGCGAAAAAGTTTAAAACGTTTTAATACCCAATTCACCTCCCCCTCTTGGGTGCCATAGGACTTACAGGAATGAGTCAAACAAAATGACTAGGAACATCAATGACAATTGCCACAAAGTTGGACTAAGATAAAGAGAGTAAGCTGGTAGATGTCAAACAATATCTAGGTATGATTGGTAGCTCACTATATTTGACTGCACGTAGACCTAATATCATGTTTTGTGTATGCTTGTGTGCTAGATTTTAGTTTAGTCCTAGAGAGTCTCATTTATTAGCCATTAAGAGAATTTTAAGATACTTGGCCAGTTCATCTTCTTTAGGTTTATGGTATCTTAGAAATGCATTCTTTGAGTTAGTTGGTTATTCAAATGCAGATTATGTTGGTAGTTTACTAGATGAAAGAGTACATCTAGTAGTTGTCAATTTCTTGGTCATGCATCAGTCTCTTGATTTAGTGAAAAGCAAAATTTAGTGGCTTTATCTACAGCCAAAGCAGAGTACATAATGGTTGGTAGTTTTTGTGCACAAGTTCTTTGGATTAGGAAATAACTTAGAGATTATGGCATAGAGATAACTAAGATACCTATTAGGTGTGATAACACTAGTGCTATTTGCCTAACTAAGAACCCAAATTAGCATTCAAGAATTAAGTATATTGAGATAAGACATCATTTTATAAGAGATCGTGTCCATAATAGTGATTTTGAATTGGAATTTGTTGACACTTGCCACCAATTAGCCTATAGATTCACTAAACCAATGAGTGAGGATAGATTTTGCATGATAAGGAGAGAATTGGACATGATTGATGGTACTTCTCTTTGATTTTTATGTGCATATAAAAGTTTTACCCCTCTTGATTTATGTTCATATTCATGTTTTTAGTTCTTTTTAATGATGATAAAAGGGGGAAAGATGTGTATGTGATATTGTTCTTATGCTTAAAAATATATATGATTTATGGATGATAAATATTGAGGGGGAGCTTTAAAAATATTGATGCATGAATTAAGGGGGAGCTTTAGTTGTTTTTATGAATTTTTCATGATGAAATTGTTTTTGGCATGATTGAAGAAATGTTATGAATTTGTCATCTTAAAATGTGTTTGATCCTTCTTTGATATCATATGTTTTGTTATCATAAAAAAGGGGGAGATTGTTGAACTAAGGGAGGTTCCAATATTAGTTTTGATGATAATAAAACATAATTATTACTAATGATTTGAGTTTGCATTGTGAAATTCAAAGATTGGTTTATTTCAAGGTGATTGTTAGGGGTTAAGTTGATTGAGTTTTAATGGTTAGTTTGTTGAATTATGACCTCAATTCAGTGCTTAAATGTTTAATTTATATGTTATATGTTTAATTTGCAGGATAGAGCTTAAAGATGAAGATTGGAGAAAAAACTAGAAGAAACCACCCCATTTCATATCACAAATGACACCCTACCAGGGTCACGTTTATGGAAGAACAGGGTGCTGTTTAAGGAATAAGAATTCGACCATTAATGATAGGCTATCTGGGTGCCATTGTAGTTCGCTAGGGTGCCATTGAATGCATCAATCAACAATATCCACTCCTAATTTCTAAGAGTCGTGGCATGTCTCTAATCAATTCCATTTTCTGTTGGCACCAAGTAGGAGTCCTGAGGTCCTGCAAAATCGAAGAACTCATAAGAAACACAGATATAGAGGGAAAAATACATCTGAAACAAGAGAGAGACACTCTTGCTTCTCTCTTGATTAGTTCTTAGATCATTTATGATTCAAACAGTTTTTTTACATTTTATATGTTGTTTTATGAGTTTTTGAACATTGGAACTTATTGTTAAGACTCATATCTAATTCTAGGAATCATCTAAGGGGATTTCTAAACTTAGATTATCACTTATTTCGTTCCATTTTTGGATTAATCAAAGTACTTATGCTTATAACTTTTTATGCTCTTTGATTTTTCTGTAAGTTTGAATCGATTCAAGGGCTGTGATACATTTAAGATCAAGTTGGGAGTTATAAGATATGTCCAGAAGTGTTACAAACCTATTTTGTACACTCTAAACTTATAATTTCATCCTATTTTTATAGATATATCAAAGTATGTTGTGTAAAATGTATGTTTTGTATGTTTTGATCAAAATGTGTGGCTAAATCATTTTTATTGCTAAGGATTGATGTTTTTATGATTTAAGAGAGCTGACATGTTAAAGGTTTTGAATTTTGTTTATTGAAGGATTAAACAAACTGATTTTGGGCTGGCCACCTAGGATTAGTGTTTAAGACAAGTTAGCTTGAGAAATCATCTTAAATTGTTAGAAAAATCAATAAGCAACAAGAATTAATCATTGCATAACCAAATCTAGATTTTTTTTGTGAAAGTTAGAGATCTGAGGCTAATTTTTCAGAACTCACCTTCTTGAATTTAAAGTCCATTTCCTTGATTTGAAGCATAATCAAACTTTAAATAAGATTTAATAGAGAAAAAGCAAAGTCTTAACTATAGATTTTTTTAAAATTTTTTTTAGGAACTTTAATTAGCCCTTAAATGTGTTTAAAGCTTAATTGAATCGTCAATCACCTAATCCTTAGCTAATTTACACATTTTGTAATTTTTAGAAATTTTTAGAAGCAACTAAAAATTATTTTTGAATTGTTTAAGCCAAATTCGTCTAGTTTAGCAATTTTAAGGTTTTAATCAAATTGTTTGGATTATCCTAAATAATTGTAATCTAATAAACATAAAAATTTAGCTTATTTTCCCCATGGGATAGACATCCAGAGTCTTAAATTTACTCCATTGTATTACTTTTACGATAGGTGTACTTGCCTTTATTCCGTTAGTTTTCAAAGTAAAATCAATTCAAAATCATTAAAAAATTTTAAGTCACCTAACAAACGCAATAAGTTTTTTACGCCGTTGTCAGGAGATCACAACCTTAATATTAGGAAAATTAGTGTCAATTACTTTAGGATTTATAAAATTCTGTTTTTATATTTTTGCTGTTTTTTTGCATTTATTTTATTTGGTGTACTTTTGTTTCTTTTTTCTTTGTTTATTTGTTTTGTTTATTTATTTGCCTTCATTTAGTATTTTATTTAAATTTGTATGCATACTTGGGGATACAATCCTAAACCAGTAGATTTCAATCCAGAACTCGAGCGCATGTTGAGAAAGAAAAAGAAAGAAGCTCGTGCAACCACGTCCGATCCTTTAGAAGTAGGATCATCGAGGGACATTGAATCAGAACTTGAAGAAATGGACCCTGAGGAACGTGTAGTTATAGGAGCTTAAGTAGAAAATAGGGAACTAACCATGATAGACTCAGCTTTAGGGAATAGAGGTAGACTTGTGACTAACATTGTGGGGCCTAGAGTTAATGTAAATAATTTTAAAATTCCACATAGTATCATCTTAACGGTTAGGTCCTCACAATTTGGAGGTTCAGCTTTAGAAGATCAAAATGAACATTTGCAAAACTTTCTTAATATTTGTGATCTCTTTAGGAGCAATGGGTCTTTGATGATGCAATTTGGCTTGGACTTTTTCCTTTGTCTGTTAAGGACAAGGTGAAAGCCTGGTTATCGACACTTTAACCTAGTTCCATTACTATATGGGACGAATTAATGAAGTTCTTCCTTACTAAATTTTTCCCACCTGCTAAGATAGCAAAAATGAAAACCGAGATCAGTTCGTTCATGCAATATGAAAATGAAAGTCTATATGAGGAATGAGAGAGGTTTAGAGAGATGCTTACAAAGTGTCTAAGTCATGGATTTAATACGTAGCAGTAAGTCAATATCTTTTACACTGGATTGACATCTTCAACTCATAGCACCATTAATGCTACGGATAGAGGTAATCTAATGTGTAAGACTGCGACTGAAGCATACAATTCGATTGAGGATATGGCTACGAACATTTTTCAGTATAATTCAAAATGCCATAAAAAAAAACCATATGGTGTTCACGTAATCAATGACACCGTAGCTTTTGCAGCTCAATTGGAAGTACTGAATAAGAAACTTAATAGTTTGATGACTTGTGTTAGTAGTAGTTCTCATAATTTGGAATGTGAAAGTTGTCGTAGTACCTCCTATTCATCATTAGTGTTAGGAAGGAATTCCTTTGCCCAAGAACCAAAACAAGCCCAATTTGATAGTATTTTCAATAGGTAAAGAGGAAACTCTTTTTAAAACACTTATAATTCTGGTTGGAGGTTCCATCCTAACTTTTTATGGAGTAACAATCAAAACTACCTGAAACCACCTCAACAAATTTAAGCTAATCCTTAAAGAGCATCTCCACCTTGCTTTAGAGCCAACCAACCTTAAAGAGAAGCACCTAATTTTGAAGAGATAGTTCTTAGGTATATCTAATTTAATGATTCTAGAATGCAAAATCATAAGGCATCAATTAAGAATTTAAAGATTCAGGTTAGACAAATTGCTCAACTCTTATAGGAAAGGCTACCTGGTAAGCTACCTAGCACAACTGAAGCCAATCCTAGAGAGCATGTCAAGGCAATTACTTTAAGAAGTGGAAAGGAGGTTGAGAATGAAAGGAAGAAAGAAGAAGAGAAGGGTAAACAAGTGAAGGTGGAGAGTGACGAAGATAGAAAAAAAGAAGGAAATGATCGAAGAGAGAGAGATAAAGAAGAAGAAAAGAAGAAACAAAAGGATGATGAGGGTACAAGTTCAAATAAGTCACCTAGGTTATTTGTTGATCCAAATGTATAACCTTACAAGCTTAGGATACCATGCCCTCAACATTTGAAGAATAGACACTTGGACAAGCAATTTGGGAAATTTTTAGAGGTGTTTAAGAAGATGTATATCAATATCCCATTTGCTAAGGCAATTGCCCAAATGCCATGTTATATGAAATTTTTGAAGGAAATCCTATCTAAGAAGAGAAGATTAGAGGAGTAGAGACAGTTAAGTTGAATGAATAATGTTCTGTTATCTTTTTGAAGAAGTTACTTCCAAATCTTAATGATTTTGGTAGTTTTACCATTCGTTGTACAATTGGTAGCTTAAAAATTGATAGGGCTTTAATGGATCTTAGAAAAAGCATTAATTTAATGCCCTTATCAATTTTTAAGGAGTTAGGATTAGAGGAACCTAAACCCACATCTGTCTCATTGCAATTGGCAGATAAATCAGTCACCTATCCAAGAGAAATCATCAAGGATGTTTTGGTTAAGGTTGGTAAATTCATATTCCCTATTGATTTCCTTATCTTGGATATGGAGGAGGATAGTACAGTGCCTATAATTTTGCGAAGACCATTCATGGCTACTACTAGGGCATTGAGTGATGTACATGGTGGAAAGCTCATTCTTATGCCTTAATATGAAGATATTGAGTTCAATGTTTTTCGAACAATGAAGCATCCATCCACTTTGGATTCATGTAACTTCATTGAAGTTCATTCTAGTTTAATTGATCCATTTGAATATCTTTGTTTAGATTCAATGCAAAGGGCTTTGTTTCATTAAAATTCTGAAGATGATAAGGGAGAGGAAGTCAAGGAAGCATTAAAGGAATTCGAAGTTAGAAAGGAGTATTCTAACTGGATACAATCTAGAAGGTTTTAGCCTTTGGATAGGCCAATTCAATCCCTTCCAAGGCCATCAATTGAAGAGCCTCTAACTCTTGAACTAAAGCCTCTCCCCTCAAATTTGAAGTATGAATTTTTGCGACCTCCATCTTAATTTCCTGTTATCATTTCATCATCATTAAGTGATATGATGGAGGAGAGATTATTGAGAGTTCTTTGAGAGCATCAAAATGTTATAGGATGGACCTTAGCAGATATTAAAGGATTAAGTCTATCCATTTGTACTAATCAAATATTTATTAAAGAAGGAATTAAACCTTTGGTCCAACCTCAGCGTAGATTGAATCCAAATATGAAGGAAGTGGTGAAAAATGAAGTAGTCAAGCTCTTTAATGCTAGTATTATTTATCCCATTTTTTACTCTACATGGGTTAGTCCAATTCAAGTAGTACCAAAGAAAGGAGGGACTATAGTAATGAAGAATGAGTAAGTTGAACTTATTGCCACAAGGAAAGTAACTGGTTAGCCTATGTGCATCGATTATTGTAAATTGAATGATCCTACAAGAAAGGATCACTTTCCTTTACCCTTCATCAATCAAGTTATTGAAAGGTTAGTTGGGCATAGTTTTCATTGTGCCTTAGATGGATATAGTGGTTTTTTGCAAATTCCTATTGCCCCTGAGGATTAGGAAAAAACGACGTTTACATGTCCATATGGCAACTTTGCATATTGACGCATGCCTTTTGAATTTTGTAATGCCCCTAATACTTTTTAGTGCTACATGATAGCAATTTTTCAGATATGATTGAGTCTTCCATTGAAGTATTGATGGATGATTTTTCTGTATTTGGCACATCTTTCGATGCATGCTTGGAGAATCTAGAGAAAGTGTTAACGAGATGTGAAGAAACTAACTTGGTTTTGAATTGGGAAAAATTCCATTTCATGGTGTAAGAGTGCATAGTGTTGGGTCATAAGATTTCAAGTAAGGGCACTAAAGTAGATCCAACAAAAGTAGAAGTCATTGCTCACCTTCTACCACCAAATTCAGTTAGAGCAGTTTGGAGTTTTCTTTGACATGCTGGATTCTATAGGAGATTTATCAAGGATTTTTCCAAGAAAGCAAAGCCCCTTACTGGGCTTTTAACCAAGAATGCAATCTTTAACTTTGATGATAAGTATATGTGTTCTTTTTAATTGTTGAAGGAAAAGTTTACGAGTGAACCTATTTTAGTATCACCTGATTGGTCTCTTTCTTGTGAGTTGATGTGTGCTGCGAGTGACTTTGCAGTTGGTGTAGCACTTGGACAAAGGCATGAAAAACTTTTCCATCCAATTTATTATGCAAGTAGCACTTTGAACGATTCTCAAAAGAATTACCCCATCACTGAGAAGGTATGTTAATTATGGTGTTTGCAATTGATAAGTTTTTGCCCTATTTGGTTCTTTCAAAGGTGATAGTCTATACGGACCATTCTGCGTTGAAGTACCTCATGAACCAGCCGGATGCCAAGCCACGATTGATTCAATGGGTTCTCCTTTTGCAGGAGTTTGACATCGAAATTAGAGATAAAAAAAGGTTAAGAAAACTTTGTGGTGGATTACTTATTTTGTCTGAATGAAGAAGTGATGGATAAAGGAGAAAATAACGACATAAAGGAGATGTTTCCTGAAGAACACTTACTAGTCATGCTTACCTTATAATGGTATATGACATAGTGAATTTCTTGGCTAGTAATGTGATCCCTTATGAGTTCTTGTACCAACAAAAGAAGAAGTTCTTTTTTTAGGTTAAGTGCTATCTGTGGTGCGACCCTTTTCTTTACAAGATATGTGCAGATGGAATGATTCGAAGATGTGTTCTTGTCGAAGAAGTGCCTTCAATTTTAAGTCATTTCCATTCAAGGGAGAATGGAGGACACTTTGGCCCTATTAGAACTACACACAAGGTATTTAAGTGTGGTTTCTATTGATATACCCTGTTAAAAGATGCATTTCATTATATGAAGTCTTGTGATAATTGTAAAAGGGTTGGAACTATTTCTAGGAGACATCAGATGACATTAAACAACATTTTAGTTTGTGAAATCTTTGATGTTTGGGGTATTGAACTCATGGTACCATTCCCTTCATCATACTCTAACTAATATATCTTAGTAGCTATTGATTATGTGAGTAAATGGGTTGAAGCAGTTGCACTTCCAACTAATGATGCACAAGGTGTAGGTCATTTTCTCAAAAAGAAAATTTTCACTCGATTTCAGACACCTAAAGCCATTATTAGTGATGGGGGAACAAATTTTTATAACAAGTAATTCAAGTCCCTCTTATCCAAGTATGGAGTGACCCATAAGATTGCTACACCTTATCATCCTCAAACTAGCAATCAAGTTGAACTATCCAATCAAGAAATGAAGTGAATTTTGGAAAAGATCATTAGCTCTTCAAGAAAAGATTGGTCAATGAAATTGGATAATGCACTGTGAGCATATCAAACTACATATAAGACACCCATTGGGATGTCTCCTTATAAGTTGGTGCATGTTAAGGCTTGTCATTTGCTTGTTAAGTTGGACCATCATGCCTATTAAACCATTCATTTTCTAAATTTGGACTCAAAGAAGGCGAGAGAAGAATGGATTTTGCAATTGAATAAGTTGGGTAAATTTCATCTTGAAGATTATGATAACTCTAAATTGTATAAAGAACAAATCAAGAGATGGCATGATAAGCATATCATTCAGAGAGAATTAAACGTAGGTGATAAAGTCTTGGTGTATAATTTGAGATTAAAGTTGTTTCCAGGCAAGTTAAGGTCAAGATGGATAGGCCCTTATGATGTGACTAAGATTTATCCATTTGGAACAATTTAAGTTACTAATGGTCACTTATCTTTCAAGGTTAATGGGCAAAGAATGAAGTTGTACGTGCCTAGTTCAGTAGAGGAGTCTTTTAAGACTCTTTCACTATTTAATCCATATTAAACTAGGAATTCTCCAAGTTAGTTAGGTAATTATGTGTGATTTTATTTTATTTTCGGTGTTAGAATTTTTTGAATAATGTGTTGAAGCCTTTTAAGTGTGTTTGAATTAAGTTTAGTGTGTTTTTCCTTAGAATGTCCTTAGTTTTGTGAGTTTGATTTGGATTTAGGAGTGCTTTTAGGTTTGATTCTAAAGAAAATTGATGAATAATCTAATCCATGTTGTTAGGACTTGAATTTAGGAGGTTTTAGTTGGAAATTTGGAAGGATAATGGTCAAAGTATGCTTTAGGTAGACTATCAATGGCACCCTACTAGGGTCACGTTGATTGGTGAGAGGGTGCTATTATTCAACACGTTTCTGGACCTTTAATGGCACCTTATTCATCTATTAATGGCGTCGTTGAATTAAAAACAAGGTATAAAATGCAACAGTTTAACATTTTTCTTCTTTGCCCCTCTTTTCGCCACAACCTTCAAATCTCCATAACTTTCTCATTTCTTTACCAAATTAAGCGTTCTTAGTGTCCATTAGTCTCATTTTCAATTATCTACAACATTCTATCTTCAAATTACTCTAAAAATCAATAGATTTTTCATAATCTTCTTTGAAGTATTTAGATCCCTATTCTCCATTCAGGTATTCTTTTTCAATTTTCTCTTGATATATGATTCCATTTAATTGAAATTTGATATTGTCGTGTTTGGAGTTTCATTATCTTTCCATTGATACCAATTTTGTAACATAACTTTACGATCAAATTTTTTAGAATTAAAAAAAAGGATTTTTTCGATTTGTTACTTAAAAATTAAAAATTAACATTAGTTACTTAATTAGTTAAATAAGTAAGCAGAACACTCATCTGATTTCTAATCTTGTGTATGTTTATATATATATAAGAAAGAAGAAAAAGAAAAAGAAAAAGAAAATAATAAATATATATGTATATAAGATTTGAAGTTATAAGTGGGACTAATATTCAGTTGAGTTACTATGATACAGTTGAGTAATTGGGGGTTATTTAAGATAAAATGTTCACCTTCACGTAAAAAGACTGAAATGACCTCTCAACTAAACTGCTTAGGAATTTAATTAATTAGGTGATTAATTAATTTATGCTTTAAATTACTTCAAGGATGTGGATGTGTCGAAGAGATAATGCATTAAACTCAGTTTATTTTCCTTTTTCATATGGAATTGATTTTTGAGATTTAGGTTAAAGCTTGAAAAAGAATGAAATGATTTAAATGCATTTCAAATTTGATGTGATTCATTTAAATGCATTTCCAATTTGATATGATTCATTAATCTTATAACATTTCCATACATCAATATTTTTGAAGGATAAAGAAAGCATTTTAAATAATTGTGGTATTACTTTTGAATCGATTTTTCCTATTTTTATGTCCTATTATGAAATTAATGATGAATGAATGGCAAGCTCGTCGTAAGCTACCAAATAATAAAATAACCTAACCTACCTAACTAAGTAGCTAGGGTAAGTCAGGGTCGATCCCACAGAGAACCAAAGTGAATTGCTATCTCTAATGTTTCCAAAAAGAAAAAAAGCCCTTGGAAGCAAAGACATCAAAACTAAATACTAAAGATAATTGAAGAAACAGAGAAAAAAGAAGAAGAAACAAACAAGAAATATGAAAGCTGGGTGGAAGATATATCAGGAATTATAGACTTATAATCAATCCTCGAAATAGATAACTTGTGATTTGTGTAAGATGCTAGCCTATAAGTTTAAATAGGCTCTCAAACCCTTAGTTCCGTCATTTTTTGATAGGTCCTATATGATAGAAAACCTATTCCTAAACACGTGGCGATAGCATTAACAACTAGGGAACGACTAGCCTAAGGCACAATCTCA
>JAOXYD010149781.1:0-10524 GCA_028565735.1 Pinacopodium congolense | reverse complement strand
TGTTTGACGGCCATAAATCTGCAATGTGTTCGTATAAAGGCCTCTAATAGTGTTAAAAGAAGTCAGCCATATACTTAGGATTAATTTATTCAATCAAAATTTAATACCAGTTTGAGTTGGGCGTAATCGTTAAAGAATGTCAAAGTAGTTGTGGAATGGTTTGCACGAAGTTTGGTTTGTGATGTTGTTACATGTAGTATTTGCGATACATGGTTGTATGCAATGTGTTAGTATTAGTGTATGTACTCCCTTGGGGGACGTAGTACATAATGCTCAATAACATTGTATAGTTTAGTCGTAACGTAAGAACGATATGCATGAATGTATTGTATAGTTTTGACATAGTAATTAGTTTGTATGTGCGTAATGTAACTTTTTTCTAAGTGGCATAACACTCAGTTTACAATTGTTGTGTGTAAATATGATTATATAGAAGTTCATTCCATTCACCCCATAATATTAGTATGAGATGCAAAAATTGTATGATGAACAAGTTGTACAAGCTCTATGTTTATGGAAGGATAGGATAATTAGGATGCTTATAAGTTACATGGACCATAAAATGGAAATGATGGGAGGTGGTCAGTGGGTGAAAGAAATTTGAAGACGTATGAAATCTTTAAAGGATTAAACCTTGAGTGTGGTGAAGTTTAATGAGACTACAGAAAAAGTAAGATTAGAACGACAACTAGCAAATTGTGGTCAAAAGAGGAAGGTAGCAAATACAAAGAAGTGTTAAATTAATTAACATCACGGATGAGAAGAGAAAAAGAAAGAAAAAATGAATATCCTAGCCTTGATTGCAACCAAAAAACTTGTTTTTTTTATAATAATAATGTTTACAGTCATAAATCATCATAAATTTGTTGCGTAGTTTATTGTTAGTATCTTGAGTGTAGGAAGACTATGTTCCTGAATGGATCAATAATGGATAGAGGTTCCACGTAGATGGCAAGGTAAGACTCCTTTCCCATGACATTAGAGGAGATCAAAGGTTTTGAAGCCGACATTTTGAACATCTTTCATTTAACTATTTGATTGTTCTGTTGATCTTGGTCATTGGTATTCATATCGTGATTGTCTTCCTTACTCTTTTGTACTTTACTGGGCTCCATTAAACTAGAGAACTTATTCTTCATGTCATGATAATCTTTTTAAAGGGAGAATGCATTCACCCATCGTGTCACTAGTTGTACCTCCTCTAGTTTAGAAGCCAAGATTTCCAAGATCTTTATCCTCTTCTCTTTAAGCAACTGCACCATCTGAGTTAATGGTAAATGCATGTATGAAGGTCAAGTGACAGAGGATACTGTTGACAGAACATGTGCCCATGTTGTGCTCTTTCCCAGAACTAACATTTCCCTTCCATTTGTTTACGATTAGTATGATTGGACTGGCTTATAGACATAGAAGTTCCATCCTTTTTATAGATTATACCAAGGGGAAACTGCGTTCTTACATTGTCTTTCTTTTTCAAATGCTACCCCTTTGTATGTTTGGATTCACGATTGTCTAGTAGCATCTGAAAATGACAGGTAGAAGTGAATTTTGGTTAAGGTATTACACTATATTGATTCCCTTCACTAACAGACATGTTTAGTTTAGGTGAATAAAAAAAAGGGAGAGACCGATGAATGTACAGATGTTTTATAGTTATGTACATACCATTGGAATTGCCTCCCTATGGTGAAGCAACCCCCTTTGTTTTCAAAATATCGCAACGTTGAGGATTACAACAACGCATGCAAGAAAGTGAAGTTAGAGGATTATTGAAGAAAGGGAATATACGATGAAGGTAACATTTATAGAAGTAGCTAAGGTTAGCGTTGGGTGAATGAAGCGGTCCGTACATCCCTTTGATAGATGGGAAAATCCTGGAAGTGGTGAAAAAAATTATGGGGAATGGTGCACATCACATAAAATGAGAAAGGGCGACTAGAACAGTACTTCAACCATCTATGTTGAACATTTTTCGAAGATAAAGAGCTGCATCATTTGAATTGGTTTAAATGGCACAAAATGTGTTTTATATTTGGGGTAGCAATATGAAATGATCCCGTTTCATGCCATAGCTTTCCAATAACCCTAGCCTTGTGATACGATGCCATTCAATGTGATGTCTTCAATACAGATTTAGTGGTTGAAGCCCCAACTAGGTGATCCCTTCTATGTTCCCCTCAACAACTTCGTCATTTACCCTTTGATGAGTGGCATTTACAAGGTGGAAATGTTGTATGAAATGTAGATTTACAAACTATATGATGGTCTCAATTGTGTGTTTGATATGAAAATCTCAATTGGGAATGTACATAATGCAAGTGATATTGATGTCAGCTTAGGTACTTAACAATTGGTACAGAAATGAGGTTATAATACTATGATGTTTTGAAGGTTTAGCACTTCTAAATTCACTAACACGAAATGAAGGAATTGAATACTTGGCCAAACTTCACTGTTTGGTTCATCCATTCCAAAAAAGACTGAACTTTCTGTTAACTCCTGCGAAAGGGTACTCAATTGAATGTATTCATTAAGTTGAGGAACACAATATGTAAGATCAAAATGAATTTAAGCACTATGACATTTTTAGAAAAAATTCAATGTATCCCAATAATAAGCCAACTGAAATAAGTATGTACTACTAGTTGCTTTGAATCACATCATTCTTCCCTTGTTATGTCTTAGTATTGAGTCCTTTGAATAGGGTGATGTAGTATCTCTAAGAAATGAAGGAGTAACAGTGACATAAAAGTAGATACAAATGCATCGGGGGAAGGAATAATATAAAGTTAGTTATAAAGTTGAAAGGAAGGTTCTCAGCATGTCTAAGTCACCTGGATGAATGAAAAACTAGGAGATACAAAGTCATGATGATGTGTAGAGGACATACATAGTTGTATGATATTGATTATATCAGCACTCGTGCACAAGTGACAAAGATGAACATGGAAATAGCGTTAACAACATATGCATGTTTCTTAGAATTGAATTTCGTTGAATATTGTCTTGTCATTTTGTTCCCCATATGGATTGGTATAAGGATATAACGATTAGCATTTCTCGATGACTCGTAAATATAAAGTATCAAATAATCTATGTAGCACATAATTATGTGAATAAGTTCTTGTAGGTGAAATTAGATGGGGTATGAGGTCTTTTGGAATTAGGCATAAAGTGACATAGTAGAACAGGGGACATTGTGGTTCATCCTATCTTGATGGGAGATAATGATAGGAAATTGACATCGACACAAAGGCTACGAGTTAAGACCTCTTTCAAAGTAACCATGATTAATGTTGTAGTTGTATGATATTATAGAATGCATACACAGAAACTTATAATATCACATTTACAAAAAATATGATATTGTGACATTAATAGTGAAGGTTAGTGGTAAAATTCCACGATTAACGTGATTTCACCCTCTTTAAAAATGATGAATAAGGCAACTATTGTACGAACCATTATGCCTTTAGTGTAGACGAAATTGAGGATGTTAAGTGATATCACTTTGTAACACTTGGGTTGATTTACCTTGTTTTTCATATTACATACACTTTTTATATTAATGAAGCAAGATGTGAAGTTGATCATAAGTTTGGAAAGAGTGGGTAACAAATAAAAAATGGTATAAATTAGAAATTTGATAGGGTGACATCGTGACCTTTAGAAATCCATTAGTTTTAGGAAAGAAGCCATATCGCAGCAGGTGGTGTAATGGTTTTTTATGCTCCCATTTTAATACCAAGAACGGATGGTCGTTGTGATGGTAATGGATGTTATGATCGAAGGTGGTTTAGAATGGAATGCCAGTAGGCCCCAATAGATCCTTGTAATCTTTAGGTCAATAATACTAGACAAAAAATATATGATTCACATCGTGGATCCTAACTGTGCAGAATTACTGATGGAGCACTTGGTATCATTAGTTAAACATTAAATTTTTAATAAACATGATATCGCCGAACTACTGTCGTATTTCAACAATGTGGAATATGAAATGACAAGATGTTACTTTATGAATATTTTTGGGTGTGGAAGATAAATTATGTGTATAACCTTAGTTAGTGACCATGTACAGGGAGCTTGTTAGAATATATTGGTCGGTTAGCACCGTGACACTGTATATTAATTAATTGGGTGACATATACATATTGATGGGTGGTAGTGTAATTTCACACCCGGCCAGAAACTTCCATAGGAAGCATCACATTAAATGCTGGGAGCTGTGTTTTTTGGTGTTGTTCATTCGAGCGGAGTGTTTTTGATTGAGTAATTAAGCCTAGGTGTATTAGGATGTTGGCAGAGAATAATTCATTGTTGTTTTAAGGTGTCGGTAGTGAAGAAGGTAATGTCCGTATGTTTTATTTACATTTGTTGGATTATTGTTATCACAATCTTGTATAATAGGTTGGTAAGAACCTTGATTATGGTTTAGTTTACCAAAGACTTCGTAGAAGATGTTTATAGGATCTTTACTTTAAAGTTAAGAGTTTTGATGGTGAACATGAACCTGTGTTTCAGCTGTTTGAACATGCTTGTGTTATGAATATTTTGTTTGTTTGTTGTCAAGAATTGTAACAAAAGTGAGAATCGTATATAGTATATGTCATTTAGATTAGTTCCATTTTTGGCACCAAATGTAGGCATATTTTGCAAAGCTTTGTCCTATCTATGAAGTTTCCTGATAATGGAATCGTGTATAGTACTTGTCATTTCGATTGGTTCCATTTTCTACATCAGGTTTAGGCATATTTTGAAAGGCTTTGTCTGATCTATGAAGTTACTCAAATGTTTTTGCTAACCCACCTATAACGACGGATATCGTCTGAACTCCGATTATGATAAGATGGCATTAAACAGGCCTGTTTCAGACATTCTTCTTCACTAGCAAGTACATGAATGCTCTCTATTTTTTTATAGTAGGATATTTTGAGTTTGTCTTTGTTGATGTTTGTATGTTAACAACTCGATCATTGTTGTTCGTTGGTTGAATTGAGTCCAAATGGGAGTTCTTTAAACCGATTTTACTTTAAAAATCAAAATGATATTAAGCAAAAACCAATTTGACTAAAGGCAAATGCACCTAACGAACAACTAATAAAGTGAACTACATTTAAGACTCCGAGTGTCGAACCCATGGAGAATAATGTAAGGTATTTTGAATGTTAAACACTAGATTAATTATATTACAATTATCTAGGAAATTCTAAATTAATTGATTAAAAGACGAAAAGATAAAATTAATAAACTATCCTAATTATGTTTCAAACCTTTGCAATTTTGAATTATAAAATGATTTGTAAAATTACTGAAAATTATAAACTTATGGAATCCAACTCTGGATAAGTGATTAATGAATTAAATGATCTTAAACACATATTCAAAGGCATATTAGAGTTCCTTCATGAATTCGAGACAAAGCTATGGTTAAGACTTATGCCTTTTCTCCATTTAACTTAGTTTAAAGTTTGATTATGCTTTAAATCTAGCCAATGGGTTTTAATTTCAAGAAGGTGAGTTCTGGACTTTTAATCTCAGGCCTCTAACTCTCACAAATAATCAAATTTTAGTCATGCATTGATTGATTTATGTTGTTTATTGATCTTTCCAATAATCTAGGTAGATTTCTAGAATCCTAGATTATCTTTCACTCTAATCTTAGTTGATTTGGCCAAAATAAGAACTTTAAGAGCTTCAATAAACAAAATCAGACCTTATTACATGTATTCAGACTCTCCTAAAATATTAAAACACAAATTCAAAGCTGGAAAATAGAATTAAGCACACATAATCATCAATTCATATAAAACATGCATCTTAAGCCACATACTTTGATAGATCAACAAATATAACCTGAATAAAGTAGTTTAGAAATTACAAAACATATTTAGAACCTTTATGGACAATATTTGAACATGAACTTTGATTTATCTGAAAAACAGGAGAATATAAGTAATGATTTGAGTTAGAAAATCCCCTATGATGATTTAGAAATTCAGATATATATCTTAGCTTCAGTCTCCAACAAAAAGAAACTCAAAATACATTCTAAAACTCGAATTACAATTGCTTGAAGCCTAAACTATCTAAGAAAATATAAGAGAGAAGCAAGAGTTTCTCTAACTAGAAGTTAGATATGAAGTCTACAGTTTCATCTGTGTTTTCTATGTTCTCTTGGTTGTATGCAGACTCTGGAAACTCCCCACATGTGCCAGGAGATAAGGGAATTAATTGGAGACATGCTAGAGATGAAATTTTCAAGATTTGGAGCTAAAATTATTGACTCTTGTGAATAACAGCACCCTACCTCCCTACAATGGCACCCTAAGAGGGTGCCATTAATGGTCGAATGCAGAACCCTTAAATGGCTCCATGTCCTTCAATCAATAGCACCCTGCCAAGGGCCCGTTAATGGTCAGAAAAAAGAGGATTCTTTCATATTTTTGCTCCAATCTTCATCATTAAGCTCTATTCTACAAATTAAACATAATAACAAATAAATTTAATAATTAAGCACTAAATTAGGGGTCAGAATTCGAAAAATTAACCATTAAAACTATATCAATTTGAAACCTAAAAATTCCCCCATACTTAAGCATTTGCTTCTCCTCATGTAAATTAATTCATCATCAAGTTTATAATAGGATATAAATATAGGAAAAACAATTCAGAATTTGACACCGCAATTATTGAAAATGCTTTCTTGATCCTTTAAAAATTTTGACGCATGGAAATGTTATAAGATTGATTAATCATATCAATTCAAAAATGCATTTAATTCAATTCATTCTTTTTCAAGTGTCAACCTAAATTAACAATTCAATTCCACATGTAAAAGGCAATTAACGCATAATCTTTTTGACATTTCCACATCCTTTTTAAAAAAAATTAAAATGAAATTGAATGAATAACCTAATTAATTAAATTTGCAAGTAGAATAATTGAGAGGTCACTTTAGTATTTTTACGCGAAGGTGAACATTTTGTGGTGAACAACCTCTGGTTACTCAATTGTTGTCACAGTAACTCCACTGACTATTGTGTCCCACTCGTAATTTCAAATCTCATATACATGTATTTTATTTTGTTTCTTTTCTTTCTTTCTTTTTCTATTTTTCTCTTTTCTTTTCTTTTTCTAAAATACACATACACAAGATTCGAAATCAGAGGAGTAGTTTTGCTTACTTATTTAACTAAACAAGTAATTATTCTTATTGTTTTTTCTTTTTGGGGTTAATTCTTATTCTTTTTCTTTTAGTGAGGTTAATGTCTTAAAAGATGTCACAAAATTACTCAAAAAGTTACATTTTATAAGTGGAATATCCTTCTAGCCTTAGATATCAACCTTCTAAATTATGAAATGAATTAAAGCCATTTGGTCATTAATAGTCAAAATGAATCAGATAACATTTCAAATTGCCAAAATAATTAAATTCAAGTGAAAGCATGAACAATAAAAAGGATTAAAAGTGGAAATGTTTTCACAATTTATAAACTACGATGAAATTGATGATAAATCAAATCATTATCAAATAAACAATGCTAAAGTGAAACAGATAAATAAATCCCTCCCCCATACTTAAATTAAACATTGTCCTCAATGTTTAAAATATGAAATGAAAAGCATAATGTAGGAGAGTAGGGAAAGGAATACACCCGTATGATATATGCTTGAAGAGCCATCGATGTATTGAAATGGGCTTGCAGTAATTGAAATAAAAAGATAAACAACACAGAAAATAGCCAAAAGAAGCTCCACTGGTATAAATGTGAAAAATTAGTACAACAAGGAGTAATCAAGTAGATAATAGTCCTCAGATCTAAAATGAAAAATAAAAGAAATTCAAACTAAGAAAGGGAAACCTATACTACAAAACTGAAATAACCAAATAACAAAAAGAACAACTAAACAAACAAAAAAGAAGGGTCATTGACATCTCTGGAATGCTGATAGTCCTCAAAACTCCAAAAGCTAGTAGTCAAGTCATTGACCTGATGCTGAAGGCTATCAAGCCGACGAGTCATATTGAAACGAAACTGAGAAAACTCTGAATAAAACTCAAAGATTTCAGAACAAAGTCGACCCTCCATATGGATCAAATATTGCATTATTGCAACCTGAGGATCATCTGAAGTTGGTGGAGGTGGGACTAAAGTGGCAGTAGGTGAAGGTGGGCGAGGAGGTATAATACTTGAAGTGGCCTCAGATGAAGCCTCACCCATCTCTACATGAATGTCAGGCTACACAGGATCATCAGGTGGAACCTCACCCTCACGAAGTCGACGCCAATTGCCTCCCTGATAAGTGAAGTGACATAACTTAAGCACACTCACTTTGATGACGTTTCTACGAGTATAGTCATCCGACTCTGAAGAATCCAAAGGAACTCCTGCATCCCAAAATATCCTTGTGAGCAAGCAAGAAAAGAAGAAGTTCTTGCTGGGCATCTTAAGCTTTAGCACATCTCTCATCGACAAAATGGTAAATCAAGCTAGTGGTATCCCCGAGATGGTACCTAATCCATGCAACATCTTGTACAACAGGTAAACATCTACATACCACAGCTTATTGAGACCACTGGATCGAGGAGCAACATTATGACTAATCATACCAACAATAATCTGCTCTCAAGCTCCTAATGCAAAAGTAATATACCCTCTAGCATTCCTAGTAAGGCCTAAATCATCCTGAGCAGTAGGAATGGAGAACGATGGGTCCGAAGCAATTGTGTCCCCATGAAATGTATCCCTAGCCTTAATGAAGACACTGCCCTCATCTAGTACTCTTAATAAAACAGCTATAGAAACACGAGTGAGATGAATAGGAATACCTCTTACCATCGAGTGAATTTCGATGGTGTCTGCCTCATCTTTATCTTAGATGTTCGCAAAGAATTCACGAACCAAGTCTGGATAAAATTGACCAGCAAAAGTGACAACGGCCTACCATCCAAAGGTCCTGAAGGCGCTAGATATGTCGAAAGATGCTTCGATATCCGGATGGATGGGCTGCTTAACAATGAAATCGTTCTGCCTATAAGCTTCAAACCACTCAAAATTATCTTGACTTGTGAACTGAAATGGATCATAATCCAATCTCTTCCTCCTAGGCACCATTTGACTTCGAACTATTCAATAAACAAGCATAAACAAATCGAAAAATTGATACGAAAACTCAGAAAATTTTCTAGCAAGATTCGTTGGAATATTCTCTTTTGATCGAAATATTCTTTATTTTTCGATGATGATAAAACTGAATGAAATTGGTACCAATAGAAAGCTAATGGAATTTCTAACACAATGGTACCAAAATCTAAGCAAATGGATGCCTATATTGAGAGAAAATTTAAAAAGAATACCTTAAAGGGAGAAAAAGATCTGAAACTTTACAGAGGTGATTATGGAAAATTTGTTGATTTTCTAAACAAATTGATGGTAGGTTCTTATAGAGGGCACAAAATGTGACAAATGGACACTAAGGACGTCTAATTTGGTTAAGAAATGAGCAAGATATGGAGAGTTGAGGATTAGGGGGCGAAAAGGGTTTCGGAAATAGTTTTGAGAGAAGAAGACGATGAACAGTGAAATTGCGTCATTTTATCGCTTGATGCGTCCTACAACGGCACCTTGTGCATCTTACAACGGCGCCATTATAGGATGAATAGAATGCCGTTGTAGGCATAGAATGGGCTACAACAACAGTGGGCTAATCATCCTATAACGGTAGGCTACAGACCACCGTTATAGGTCTGTTTAAACCTTCCTAAACTCAATTTCAATCTAATTTCACTTCAAAATCCTTTCAAACTCAAGTCCAAATAACATGGATTGAATTACATCAAATTGAAAACAAAAGCAAGAAAGAATTAAAGGGATTTGCAACCATAATTGTTGACTCATAGGAAAGCTTCTCTCCATTCTCTTGGATGCATTTGGCTTCACCATTGGTTAAGGTCTCGAAGCCGTTGTTTTTGATCAATTGATGAGAGCTCTTTTCAAACCAAGCTTTTGGCTCCTTCTATGCCAAAATTCCCTCAAGAAAGCTCATTCCCAATGATTGGGAACAAGACAAAAACAATCCACACTTGTTGACATCTCCCTCCTTGACCAACCAAGCTCCATGCGTCTCCCACCTCTCTATTCTATTTCTTCTTGTGTTTTTTTAATGCAGCCGTCAACCTTTCTAACCAAGCTTCCTTTAGGGCTATTGTTAATTCAAAAACAAATGTACATCCTCCCCCCATAAACGCTGTTGTTTTGAGAAACTAAAAGAGTGAGACATGCTCCTACCATATTCTTCTAGTGTGTTGTCGTTTTGGAGCTTTTTAAATGCAAAATCAACGTTTGCTCTTAATTCAATTGCAAGAATCCTCTTCATTGCTTCCAATAACATCTAATCTTCTTATTTTCTATATGAAATTGTGTCTACTAATTAAATCTTCATGAAAACATAATATAAACACAAAATGAGCATTTAGGAAATAAAATAGAGTTGAATTCATATTGAAATACATATAAAAAT
>JAOXYD010149770.1:0-10524 GCA_028565735.1 Pinacopodium congolense | reverse complement strand
TTAATAGGCTTTAAAAACAAGAAGGTGACTTCTAAAAAATTAATTTCAGAACTCTAGCTCTCATAACTAATCAAAATGGAACCCAAATTCTGACCTACCTTAGTTGAACTCTTTTTCTTTTGTTGTTGCTCCACTTTGATAATCATATGTAACATAACTTCAAGCTCCATATAGTGATGTAACTCCACCATATTAGCCTGAATCATAACAATTTAAATCATCATCATGCTCCCTTACTCTTCATAGTGCTTTAAGTTATCCTTTATATAAATTTAATTCTACATTTTCAAACTAGTCATCAACTACATCAAATCTCATGTTACGTTTTTCCAACAATTGTTGCATAACTCTCATATATAGTTGGATGTAAGTGACTTGAACATATTTGATATGATCTTTATTCTTTTATTGAGACATATTTTAAACTTGAAAAAAAATAGTTGATCTAAAAAACACTCCCTTAAGTGTTTCCCTAAGAATTGATATCACTCACACTCGTATTTCACTTAAAATAGGCATTTACACTCCTTTAAACTCACCACTCTTACCTTTTTCCATTCTTAATTTGTTTATCAATTCTTTAAGAAACTAATCAAAACAATCAAGAAACAACCTGTAGCACCCCAAAACAAACAATTCAGCTTATACTAAATGACAAAAAAGGATGCAAAGAAAAAAAAGATGGAATTCGAATAAGAGAAGATTTTAGGATTGAGACAAAAGAAAAAAATATTCAAACATAAATAGTCTAAGGAAGTACATATTGAACAAACTGAATTTCAGAATTGAAATAAGAAGGAAACCAATATTCAAAATGTTAGAAATTAAAAAATATTACTTACCCGTAGATAACACCCAAATAATATGGAAAAAAGGTGTTTCAAACTATATTAGATATATTGGCCTTTAATACTAGGAACCAATCTTAGTTCTTTATTTTTGTGTAGATCTTTCTTTCCTTTTTTTGGGTCCTTTTTTATTTTTTTTTGGTTTTCTTTTTTAATATAATTTGAATAAGATGCAATAAACATAAGAATACAAGCAAATAATTTTTTTATAGGCTAAATAGAACAAACAAAGAACAAATGGAAGAACAAAAGATGCGAAGAATAATTAATGTATGGATAAGTAAGTGAATTATTATTATTTTGTTTATAAATTAAATAGAATAGCCAAAAAGAAAATAGAAGGATAAAAGATGCAAATAATAATTGATGAATGGATAAGTAAACTTGATTTTAGAGCCAAAGCTCTATACTAAATGATGTGAACCTTACTAAGAATAGTAAGACTTAACAACTGGAATTGATACTTTTCCTAAGGAACGTCTGAGAAAATCAGTGAGGAAATTAAACTTGTTGTCTTTGTAATCAGATAAGAACTTAAGTTATAAGAAGGATTATAGATGCCACACTCAATAATATGAAGACAAGGTGAATGATAAGTCTAAATTAAGAATGCCACAAGTTTAGACTTGATAAGTTTAGAGAGTTCAATGAAGAACCAAGAAAGAGAATGCTTTCTAAAGTATTATTAATGATAAAAGCTACCTCTTACATGTAAAGGACGTGCCTTCTTATAGAGTAAGGCATAAACCTTAAAATCAAATTGAAATCCAATTATAATTTGGATTTGGAAATATTCAACTAGCCTAAAACAAAAAGGAATTCCATAATAAGATTGATTTTCCTAATTTACATATATGAAATAAGAAAATAAATATAAAGATATGAAAAATAATAAAAGCAATAAGATACAATTCTGAATTGACAATAGATCCCTCCCAAAATAGAAAAAAAAAACAAGTCAAGTAATCAATCTGCCAAGTTATTCCCGTATCTACTTAGACAATCAACTTTCAGGAGCTATAACTTGAACTACAAATCTTTAAATAATGTTATTCTTGATTCGTTGGAAAGATAAAATTTTCCTCTATAATTTGTAGTTTTGGTCAACTTGAGGTTCAGCCATCATCTTAAATTGTTAAGGCAAAACATTTTACTACTCCATTTGTTAAATTAGGTTAACCAGTTTGGGCTTGGACGATTGACTTAATTCTTTATAAGAGATTCCACTTTTAGCCCATATGCCTTCGATTAGCCCAGTTATAGCTTCTTTAATCTTCTTAACTTTTGCCCTTGTTCTTGGATCTCCATTAGTGCTTAATGGATCAAAATTCAGTGTTGTGCTTTTAACACCCTTTAGATTCACGTCACATATATTCCAACATCATTAATCTTCTTAATGTCTATTCCATCAAAATTGGGACTTAACATGGATTCCATTTGAATTTTTCTATAGCCATCAAACCAAAAGTTTAACTAATGACTATTCTTGATTCCAAGTCCTTAGATATTTAATTTGGAGATCATGAAGAATTTTACAACCATGAAGATCAAGATTAATTTAGTTTAAAAAATGCTTCTTTTGAGTGTACAAAGTATCTAAAATATATAATTACATTGTCACATGGTGGAGAGGTTGTAGTTCCATTATGCCCTTTTTGCATTATAGTAAAATAAATTATGAAAAAAATTCATCACCACAACTTCATAGATTGCCATTGGCATTAAGGAAGGAAGATATCAAATACTTGTCCAACCATAGTGCTGAAAAACATAAGGATAATTCACTTTTGATGGGTAATTCCTTAACCCATACCTTGCTTACTTTCTACTTAATGCGTATACAATGGATAGTAATTCTAAAACACCTTTACTATTCCTAAACACATAGGAGTGTACTTACATGTTATTTTCTAACCAACATAAACACTAAAATAATTATGCCATAATGCTATAACCACTAGTAAAAAAATTGACATGATAACTTTAAAACTAATGGACAATGATTAATGTAATTATAATTACTAATGAACATTTTTGAAAAACTAACAAACCTAAAAATTAGAATGCAAAAGTAAAAAAAATATGAATCCAATATCAATGTATCGTTAAATGGATATAGACAGACAAAGAAAGAATTGCCACATTTTTTTCCTTATCATACCCATACACTAAGGAAATGGATATTTACCACTTACTTGATGAATATAAAATATCGATTAAACTTACTAAGCATATGGAGCCACTTATCTAGGCCCCTCTCTTAACTTTTCTCTACCTAAACTTCACTTTTTTAATCTATTAAATCATTACCTAACTATTGATTAAGAAAAAAATTCATGCCTCATTTTTCTATATAATTAAATGGCTATTATAAACTTGTTCTAACATGAAATTGATATTACTATTAAAAATGAAGAAATTTAACATTATAATATAGAACAAGATAGGAGTATCTAAAGGGTGGGTTTTAGGTTGTTAACATGGAATTGAAAGTCAAGAATCCAACTTTCTGCCATTAACTAATTCAAACATTGTTAATGATAGGTCTTTTCTTAATTTCACATTCAGATTGGTATGTTATAATACCAAGATGAAATAGATATATATATATATATATATATACCTTGTTTATGAGGTGGTGGATGAAAAATTTATGAGCAAACCAAAAGTAGAATCAAGTTTTTTTTTCCATCATTAATAACTTTATAATGAATTTGGCAAACCTCTTATGTCCGATTATGGATCCTTCAAACTTACGTATTGTTTATGGAAGCCAATAATAAAATTTGAACCATCAAAGACATATTAGAGGATATGGATCCAATTTAAAAAGATGCTTACAAACCCATAATCCTTACATAGTCTAGTATTCTTATATTTAATAACAATAACATATACTACCAAGTTAACACTCCTTAAAATAGCATCTTATAGTATATCTCAACATTTCACTAGAAAAAACCACTAAAAAATTATATTATCAATCTTTTTTCATTTTTCCATGTTAGATTCCTACATAAATTTGAAAGACAAAACTTTTATACTCTTACCTACACCTTCATTATTGTACATTCTCTCTTTTCCTATTATAAGCCATTAGTTCAAAACATGCCTTTATTAGGACCGACCTCATTTCCACTTTGTTTCTCATCACTAGTTGAACTTTTTACTTCTTAATCTAGATTATACTCTTCTCCTATAAAACATTTTAATATACATCTTATACTAACACATTAAGTTTCCAAATTAACAAAGTAAAATGCACTTCTAACTCATTTAGTAACAAATCAATGTTGAATTGGGTAATTAAAAATCAACTTAGAAATTTTTTAGCTAGAGATGATTATTTGTTGTGGTCAATCTATAATCTAATTTTAAACAAAATCTCAACCTAAGACCAACTATGGGCAAGTACACATCTCAAGTAATATAGTAGATCTATAGGAGTCCAAGTTATGGTTCTTTTGAGCATATGCTTGTAATTACTAAGTTACGCGGTTTACAACTATCTAGAGAACCCTATTTTGATTGATTGATTAAATTAACAACTACTAAACTAAATTAAACTTACTTGCCATTATTGTAATAGAAATCAAAATTGCACAGGAAAAGTACCAACTCATGTACAGCTATATTTTTCAGTTTCAATGATTTAATTGAGTTTTAAAACGATTTATGTGGACTAACTGAAGGTATTTTCATGAAAATAAGGCACAATTGTGGTTAAGATTATACCCTATATTTATTGATCTTATTTTATTGTTTGTTCATTCAATGAACTTAGGTAATACACTTAAAGTTCAAGAAGTTTAATATTAAAATTTCCTATTTCAAAACTAATACCCTTACAATTAACCAATGTTTGGTCTTTTGGTGATTTAAATTGCATTATTTATTGACCTTTCCAATAACTAAAGTAGATTTCTCAAATCCCTAGTTATTTACGAATCTGTTCTAAACGGTTAGGTTATAACAAAAAATTGAGCACTGAAATAAATAAATATTAGCACATAAATTGTAGAATGAAACTCAATCAAATCTTCCACTAACTTAGCCTTAGCTAATAAACAATTTAACCACACATAATAACAAAAAAACACAAAGTATTGAACATAAAACATGTATTTATTGATTAAAATGAAATTGGGTTAAGATAAAATGAAATAAATGTTTGAAAAATACTAGAAGTGTGCTTCAAACTAATTTCCAATCTCTAACACATTGCTTCACTCTTTAGAACCCTTAACAGTAAACTTAAATATACATTATAATTGATCGAAATCTAAAAGCAATATGAAACTTAAAAAGTTATGAAAATTGATAAAAGTCTTAATGAAATCTGGTAAAGGTCTGACATATGTCTTTAAGATGTGCTTATATGCATTTTAAGTGGGTTTAAGGTTGAGTTGTGCATGAATTGTCCAAATTATCGTTTGATTCTTTACTAGTACACACCTCCAGAGTTACCAATGACCTTTGGAATCGAAAATCAATGACGTCATTATACACCCATATTATTCTTCTATTTTCATAATGGTCTTTAACGGTGCTTTTCTTGAAAATCGTTAAAGGATCATGTTATTCTCCTAAATTGACATTAACGATGGTTTCAATGGGACAACAATAACATCATTAAAGATACATATTATTCTTCTGGAAAATCAACCACACTAGATCCATTTTACATAAAATTCCTCTCCTTAGGCATGAACTTACAAATTCAATAATCACACACATACTTTGGACAATTTAACACCGAAATAGGGGTGAAAACATAATAAATGACACTCAATATAAACTGCACCTATATCATTACCTAAAAGCTAACAATTACAAGTAATTAAGGTTACATACAACAAAAATAATACCCATTTGTATTGCAATTAGTAACAAATCAAGATTTAGAGCTTAAGAACCGTCCTAGAAATTTATAAATTAGAGATGATTACTCAAAATATAACAATAGAAAGTAATATTGATGGAAATCTTATAACTAAAAAGATACCAACTCAACAAAGACAAACATATCTCTCTCACCTCATAATAATTACAACCTAAAAAATAAAAACCATGGATGCAAGTAAATTAAAGATAAAAAGTGAAAAAAGATGGTAGAGAAAATATAAACAAGAGTGTAAATAATAACAATAAAATTATAATACCTCTCTTAACATGTTTTTTTTTATGGATATTCAAAATTTTATCAACTTCTTACTTTAATTTCCTTTAAGGGAATCATTGTTATACTAATAGTCAAAGTTTGCAAATATTTTACCTTATAATGGTGCTATTATGGATCATGGAAACTACCATTGATGATCAATTTCCAGACAATGTACCAACATTGATTTAAATTATGTTTATTACTAACTTTTCCAGTAATTAAGATAGATTTCTCATATCCTTAATTACTTATGAATCTATTACAAAAGGCTAATCAATAACATATACCAAAGTACTCAAACAAGCAAAGATCTTCACACAATCAAAGCAATTTGAATATAGTTAATCCATCTACTTACCTTGCCTTAAATATTAATCAATTTAGCCATAAATGTTTGTTAATAGACACAAGGATTTAATTGAAAAGCATATAACTATTGATAAAAAATTAAAGATACAAAAGAATAGGAGAGTATAAGATAAAACCATATTTCATGTTATCCTAATTATAAATCAGCTCCTAATCGCTTAGATTTACTCCTTGGATAGTTGAATTCACTACTTGATATCTAAACAATAGTTAAAAGAAGACCTTACAAAGAAAAAACCTAAAATCTATCTAACCCATTGATGAACTCTCTAATTCTCTCCTAATATATGGCCATGCCAAGTTTAGTCTTAATTGGGAGGTAGAAGTACTAATTTACCTTTAAAACATCTACCGATTCATGCTTCTAGAGCGTGTAACGACCTTTGAAATGGAGGAACAATGGTACCATTCAAATTTCATGTTGATTCATTATTTAAAAATTAATCATCAATAATGATTTTCACAATCCAAAATGACACCATTATAATGTAACATTTATCTTTTGACTTTGACTATTAATATGATGGTGGTATTCATAGAAATTAATGATGCCATCCTTTAGCAATATTAGTTCTCTATCTTCATTTATGACTTTATTGGTAGTTTACAGGGACATTAATGGTGTAGTTAAAGACCCATAATAATGTTGTAGCCTAACTATAATTCACTTTTCTATCCTAAAACCAGCTAAAATGCAAGTATACCTTTTTTAATAAGTAATATAAAAAGTAAGTGATTAAATATCGTATTCCTTAAAGATCTAAGTGTAAGTACCAAATCACCCAATACTTAATTATTTAGACAATCTAGTTAATGTTTTGATGAGAACATAAAATTAAATAATATAATTAAACTATAAATTCAATCTAGCATTAATTAACTAATTACAACTGTTCCAATGAGTTAACTACCTAAGGTTTTGAATTTTAATGTGTTTATCAGCTTAATAAGAAAAATGTTGGAATGATCTAGGATGTTCTTAACTTAATCAAGACATCACTAATGGTTATAGAAGAATCTTGTCTCTTTTAAACTCAAACTATCTATTTGATACATAAACAAATTAGAAGAAAAGGCATGAAGATCAATAAGCCTAAACCTAAGGTCTTCATATCTGGGAATTTTCACAAAAAAATTCTAAGGTTTGATCCACATTTAGATCAAATTGTGTTACCCAATTTAATTCCTAATAACTAAAAGCCATTGGTTATGGATCCTTTAATTACTTATTAATCTGACTTAGGTGATCAGGCTAAAAAAGATAAGTTAAACATCCATTTAGATAAAAAAAAAATCCAAACAATTATCCAAAACTCATCTATTCTCCTAGCCTTAACTAAAATAATTTACAAACATATATTCATCAATGAACACTAAGATATAACAATAAAGTGGATGTCTATAGATTGAAAAAATAATGAGTCTATACAATCAAGATATGGTCTATCCTTATTAATTCCTCACCCCTCTTAATATCTAAATGCTCCTACGAGTCTTAATCGCTAAAATAATGATAGGCAGAATAAAGGAAGAGTCAAAACAAAAAATATAATTGTTTAACTCTCTGAAAAGAACTAAAAAGGAACTCCCTAAAAAGTCTATAGCTCTATTTTTGTATCCTCCAAGGTAACTGCTAGGTTTTTAACCCTGGATAATATAAAATAAGGTTAAGATGTCTTTTTATTGCACTAAAACTGCTTGATATCTTGCTTTGTTTAGCTAATATTGCATCACCACACCATTCACTTATCTTATGTCTTAAAAAGGAAATTTGTTTTCCTAATGTATCATTTCTATCTTGTGAGGGATATATTTCTAATAATTTTGTTCCCCATGGGTCAGGGATCTTAGAGTAAAACATCTATAAGTATGGTGTCATATCATTGATTGCATCATTATATATATGATAATAATAATCTTGAAAAATGCAAATATATTGATTGATTTCACACATATCGCAAAGTTGTAATCTATCTAATGCAGTTTTATATTTCAATCTAACATTTGGTTCAGTCAAAAAGTTTCCTTCACCATAAAATTCAATTATGAAGAATTCAGCAACTCAAGTGATTATATGATCTACATTATCTTCAGCTATTAGATTAGCTTTTGTATTTGCATCCATTTGTTTCCAATATCGTAAAGTGTTATTCAATAGAGTTTTCTCTAAAAATCCAATTGCCATTTCTTTTTCATTCATCTTATTGACCAAAATTGCTAATCGTAAAGCAGTTCCCCATTTATCTATTGCTTCTTCTATGTTTTAAAGACAATTTAAATCTAAATATACACCAAAGGGGTTTATAGCTTCTGAACGCATCTTATCATAAGGTGTTGTAAATTCTAATGAAGTTTTATAAGCTGCTGCGCCTTGGGAAAATCTTTCTCTTTGTCTTTCTTCTCTATATATGATATCTAATCTCCTTACATAAGGATTAGCTGGTAATCTAGATGATGGAGGAGGAGGAGGAGGAGTATTCCTCTACGAGCCTTCACCTATTTCAAATTTTGGTTTTATATTGACTATATTTTCCAAATCTATGTTTTCAAATTGATGTTCTAGATCATCAATATCAGACATTGAAGCTGATTGAATAAATTCCATCAAGGAGTGTATCTAAGGATTTGTTCTAAAATGACAACAGATCTTGTTTCATATCTTTGTATTTCCTTAGGTTTCAATTGTTGTTCTAAATCTTTTATTCTTTGATTTAAATGTTGGAGTTTATCCAATATAGTACTTCCGAAATATTCTATTGTTTTTTGTATACATAATAAATTATTATCAATTTTTAATCCATTTTTAGAATTTATCTTGGGATATGTTTCATTATCAATTTCCTTTATGGTTATCTTTATGTTGATATTCTTTTTCAAATTATCTTGCGTTTGTATATCTTGTTAAGAAATCTCCTAAGATTATTGTCCATGATTCATTATTATATGTCTTCTAAATCGTTGATTAATATCTCTAATCTCAAATGATTTTCTTAAATATTCAATGAGGACTTCATCATATCTTTCTCTATATAAATAGTTTCATATACAAGGGATATATCTTAATTGATTCCATTGATTTTGATAATATTGTCTCATATTTTCTATTTCTAATGATTGCATCTCTAATATCCTTAATGTTTCTCTAAATCCTTGACAAGTTATGCATATATGCCATGTATCTATTGAATTTAATAAATTATCAGTATCCATGGTAATACAAATAATGTTGATGGAAAAGTACCTAGTAAAATTGTAATTCCTCTTAGAGGCTTTGTATCTTGATTCTGAATTGATCTCTTTCTCTTGTAATCAAATCTTGGCTAGATTTGAATAATCCTGCAAAAATAATCTCATAGAGATGTTGAGTATATTGTATTTCTTTATATTGAAAAGTAATTAAATCTTGACTAATAATGCAAATTTTATCTAACAAATATGAACAAGTTGTATACTAATAACACATATTTATTGTTTCATAATTTGGAGAATCTACATTATGATACCCTTCAGGTAAAGCATTAACAATATATGTAGGATAGTGCTTAGTATATGACTTATATATTTCTGAAGCTTTAAGTTAATATCTTTTTTCTTTCTGATCATATCTTAAGAATATTCGGTGCCATATATCTTCAATATTACCGGATGATAATCTTTTGTAAACCTTTTCTTTTTCTTTTGCATCTTTTTGCTTTTGCTTATAAAATAGATATAGATCTAAATCTGTTGTACAAACCAAACATCTTGATTTCCTATTATTTGAGCTAGGCTCTGATACCATTTCGTTCGTAGTTTTTTGGCCCTTATCTGTCATTTGGATCTTGCGAATCTTGAACAAAAGGTTGCAGAATATTTGAGTTAGTACTTGAACTAGAAGAATTATCAGGAGTATATCCTTTTCTATCTAGACGTCTGCCTGGCAGATTTGTTGAACCAAGGTGGTTCTAATCATGTATTTTGATGATGACAAAACATTGTTATGACTAATGTTTAAGTGTTTGAAATGTTTATAAGATAGGTTGATAGAACCTAAGGTAGAAGAGCCATCTAGAAGATAATAAAGAGCTCAAGCATTAGGTGATCAAGAGCTTGAAGATTAAAGATCAAATGATAAAGACCAAGTGATGATCAAGCTTGAAGATC
>JAOXYD010149759.1:0-10524 GCA_028565735.1 Pinacopodium congolense | reverse complement strand
GTGACCAATTATTGATTTAATAATTTTATGAAAGTCTTTTAACAAGTAAGAGGAATATGATTAATGCAACAAGTAAAGGAGCTTTAATTGACAAGACATCACTAGCTTCATGAGATTTAATATTAATTATGGCTTCCAACTCACAAAAATTTAGAGCTTAAGCTAATTATGGCTCAATTAATGGATGGAAGTATTGTGACTAGAAGGAAGACTTGATGATTTAATATCCTTGGCGTGCTAACTTGCAGCATCAAGGAACAAGAAAGTTAAAAATTGTGGTATTTGTTCTATAGTTGTCACCCTATTGATGTGTGTTTTATTTTATAAGAAGATCAAATTAAGTAAGTCAATGTAATGGATGGTTTTCTTTGATAGCCCTAAAGGAAATATAACCCATCCTTAACGTATAACTTAGTATGGCGAGACCATCCAAACTTACGTTATGGCGGCAATCAAAGACAATAAGCAACTTTAGATTTTCAATCATATAAGCAATCTTTTGTATTTAGGTAATAACAATAATAACATAGGAAAAATTTTAGAGGAAATAATTCTTTGGAGAATATAGTAAAGACATTAGCTATAAATACTTAAAATTTCAGTAAAACATCATTAAATTTTGACAAGATATTTAAGTGAGCCTACAAAATCTTGAGACTAATATAAGCTAAATGGTGATTACCCTTCATCAATTTGAGACAAAAAGTTATGGGAAACTTCTTCATATTCTAAGGTGAATCCAAAGAAAAGTATTCGCGTTGTCATACTCCAAAGTGGCAAGAAGTTAAAAGAATCTTCCCCAATTGTTTTTAGGTAAGAGGTTGAAGAAGAAGTGAAGAAAGAAGCTAAGATGCTGCCACAAGAGAAAAAGGATACAAATCCTTATGTTCCCATACCTAAATTCAATATGCAACCCTTTTCCTACCCATTTTCCAAGTTAAAGAAAAAGGAGTAAGAGAAGGAAATTCTAGAAAATTTTCACAAGGTACAGGTAAATATTATCTTACTTGATTCAAACAAACAAATACCCCATTGTGCAAAAAGTTTTAAGGAAATTTTATACCTAAAAAAGAAAGTTAAATGACAATGAGAAGTTGCCATTGGGCAAAAACGTATTTGCTAAAATTACATCCTAAGTGTCAAGATCAAGGTATATTTACAATCCCTTACAAAATAGGTAATCTGAAAATTAAGAAGGCATTATTGGATTTAGGAGTGTAATTTAATGTTATGCCTCAATATATTTATGAATCTTTAAACATGAGGCCTTTAAAGGAAACTAGTGTCATAATACAACTTACTGATCGATCTAATGTCTATTCTAAAGGTGTTCTTAAGGATGTTTTGTTTTAAATCAATAATATGATTTTTCTTATCGATTTTTATATGTTACAAATAAGTAATGGAGATCTATCAACTTCAGTTCCAATTTTATTAGGAAGAGATTTTTTTAAAATGTCTAGAATAATAATTGATGTCTATGATAGATCCTTAACTATGGAATTTGATAGTGATGTGGTTAAATTTAATATTTGTGATGTTATGAAATTTCCTAATGATGATTAATTTGTTGTTTCTGTGAATTTTTGGGATATTTTAGTGCAAGTTAATTAACATTTTTTTGTCTAACTAATACAACGTTAAAGAAGCGCTCTTGATAGGCACCTTAAGATTTCCTTTACTTTAAGTTCTTTCATTTTTATTTTCATCATTTATAAACAAAGAGTCCTTTTGTTGAGTCCTTTTTTTTTTCCTTTAATAAAGATTCGATATTATGTTCAATTTTAAGTCGAAGAGTTTGAGAAGCATGAGTTTGTTTTAAAGTTATTAAAATGTGTTATTTTAGGTATGGTATTCTTAGTAGTATCAATAAAAAAAGGTTAAGTTTGATGAAGGGAGACCAGTATTACTTATTAAAGGAGGTGGTCACATAAGGAATCAACGAGCCTTCTTCCAACACAGTAATTTTTAGCCACCTTATCCACTAATTCCAAGACTTCAACCTTGATTCCTAATCAAAGAAGCTTTTCTTAAACACTTTTCTCTTTTATTTTCTTTTTATGTTATTTCATGAATTTTTTCTTCTTGATTCCATATTGCGGACAGTGTGGATTAAGTGTGGTGGGAAGAGTGAATGTTTGTGTGTTTTGTTGTTTTTTCTTTAAGGCATGTTTTGCTTCAAGTAATGTGTATTAAACTATAAAAATATGTCATAGAAGTTTGAATGAGATTGAGTTGTATGTTTGAAGTTAGATTAGGCTACTTGAGTATGAAGTGAACCATATTGATTGATTGAACTAACTAGTTGTATGAACTTAGTTAAATTTTGACACTTGAGTGATTAGGTAAGTGTGGAATTATAGGGGATTTTCATATAAACCTTAGTGAGAATTTGAGCCTAAATTACTAAAATTAAAAAAAATTATTTTCTTTATTGTGTGTGAGGCTCCCCAAATGAGATTACCTTCAAAACTTGCCTTAAACCATTATGTCGTTACTAGATACATGCTAATGGAAAGGATTAAGGCCTTTTTGTTTGTAACCCTTTTGACTTAATGATTCACCCAATTCGTTATCCTTTGTTAATTGTTTTTTAGCTTTTAACCCTTTTGTTTCTTCAATTAAAAACCTTATGTTAAACCCTAAAAACCTCATCAATCTTACCTAATCACAAGTCTAATGAAGTGCTAAATGAGCATTTGATGTTTATAGTATGGGAATTGAGTTACATTTTTCTAAGATGTTTTAGGAGATGCCTCTACTTATGATGTGTGTCATAAATAGTTGTAGCTATTATTATTCTTAGCTCTTAATTGTTCTTTATTTATTAAGTAAAGAAAAAAAGAAGAATAAAGAGAATAAAGCATAGTAACAATAGCTAGTGATGGGTAGTAATAACTGATGAGAGGTCAATTGTATTAAAAATGAATATCTTAGAAATTACTTTTTATTTGGTTGTCTATATACATTTAGTACTTTATGAACACTTATGATAAAACCTCTAAACCTTTATGACCTACTATAAGCATTATGACACCTAAGGAGGGGGTAGATTAGGTGTTTAAAAATTTCTTACTAAATTTAATAAATTAAATAACCTAGGCTATTTTTAACTATATGGATAACTAAATCAAAATTCAACCTATAACAAAATGTCAATGCTTATGCAAATAATAATCAAATTTAATTAATTATAAATAAAAAAATGTATAAAATTAAAGAGATATGGGAAGTCTATGCATAATAGATTTATAGAGGTTCGGCTATCCCAAATATAACCTGCATCCTCTCTCCAATTACTTATTGGAAATTTCATTAAAAGAATATTCCTTAGGTTAAAGAGTAGCCCTTATGATGAGAATCTAAAGGGTGTTAAATGCACAATACTGAATTTTGATCCATTGAGTACTAATGGAGGTCCAATCATAAGGGAAAGAGATAAGAAGATTAAAGAAGCTCTAAATGGGCTAATTGAAAGCATATAGGCTAAGGGTGCAATCTCTTATAAAGAATTAAATCAATGGAGCAGTTAAAAGTTTTGCTTAAACGTGCAAGATGATGGATAAATCTTAAGTTGACCTAAACTAAAAAGTTATATAGGATGATTTTATCTTTCCAAAAAATCAAGAATCACATTATTTGGAGATTTGTAGCTCAAGTTATGGCTCTTAAAATTTGATTGTCTAAGCAAATGCAAGAATAACGTGGCAGCAGTGATTGTTTGACTTGTTTTTCCTATTTGGGATAAATCTCTTGCCACTTCGAAATTGTATCTTATTCTCTTCATTATTTTGCATATCTTTAGATTTATTTTCTTATTTCATATCTACAATTTAGGAAATCATGCTTATTATGAAATTCCTTTTTGTTTTATGATAGCCAAATATTTCCAAATCCAAATTATAATTGGATTTCAATTTGGTTTTAGGGTTTTATACCTTACTCTATAAGAAGCCACGTCTTTACTTGTAAGAGGCAACTTTTATCATCAATAATACTTTAGAGAGCATTCTCTTTATTGGTTCTTCAATGAACTCTTTGAATTTATCAAGTTTCAACTTGTAATGTTCATAATTCAAACTTATCCCTCACCTTGTCTTCTTATTCTTAAGTGTGGCATCTATAACCCTTCTTATAAATTAGGTTCTTGTTTTATTACATAAATAATGGGTCTAATTTCCTCTTATAAATTTGATTTTCTTAAACATTACCTGGGCAGAGCATCAACTTCGGTTGTTAGGTCTTCCTACTCTTAATAAGGTTCACATCACCTTACAACTGCTTCTTTCTACAATGAAGGCAAAGAGGAACCTTAACAATTTTACTTCTTATAAAGAGGATGAAAAGTAACCCTTACAACCTTATTTACAAGGGTTAAGAGGAACCTATACAATCTTGTTTATCAGTGGGTCAAGAGGAGCCCTTGCAATCTTTCTTTAAATGAGTGAAAAGTAACCCTTTTAATCGCAATTGAAATAAACAATTCTGTTACCATAAAAAAAAATCCAAATTCACGCTACCTAAACCTTGATTCAAGCTTATATAACTTAACAAATACATGATTAAAAATAATGCAAGATAGGGGTTCAAATGCAATCAATACAATGCTTATGCCTTATGCATTCCCTAATGCTCATACATAGCATAAATCAATCCAAATTAGATTAAATAGTCACAATAGCTCAAATATTTTTCTTTACAAGTCTACAGTAACCTATGAACTCTATTTTAATAGGAAATAGTTGTCTCTAACTTAATCAACAAATTAATAAATTTAAACCCCCTAATTGTGTAACCAAAATACATATTTAATAGTGTTTCAATCTCAAACAATAAAATCATTTTTGAAACCATTAGAGATAAATAAACAATATAAAAAGCTTCCTAACACTTAAACAGATCATAAACAAACTGATTGAAGTAATAAAAACTAGTTTAGAGTAATAAACAATTAGATTGAAACAAGATGAACACTAGCTATCAAATTATGAAGTGTTTATGAATTAGCTCAAATAACACATGACTATAATCTTTTAAAATGTTTAAAATAAACACAAAAAACCTAATGAAGCCTTATTCTATTAGTTAATAATAGATTGAAACATTAAATACGAAATTAATGTATGAAACAGAAGGATCAAAACAATAAAAAACTTGGCCTTCTAAAAACACAAAAACAGGTTAACCAATTTCTTGGAAGATAAAAACTAAAAAAATAAATTAATGCTATTTTGAAGCACAAAATTTGGATTAAAATAATGAAACTTGGAGTAGAATGAATGTACAACCAAAACTGGATAGATATGACCAATCTATATGTTTTGAGCTTAAATAAATGTTATGAGTATTTAAAAATCAAAGTGAAAGCTTTACTGCACTCTTGAAACCTTAAAAAAACTTTGAATGATGATTTTTAAGCACCAAAATCAGATTATACACTCAAAATTAAATATTACAAAAATGAAAACAAAATAGAGACAATTTGAGTATCTGTGCCTTTTTGAGCTTGAAACTAACTAAATAAACAATAAAAAAATATATATGCAATTTCAATGAAACTCTCCTATATCTAAAAAAACATTTTTATGGCACTCAAAATGGCATAAAATATGAAAATCTAGATTGAAAGAAAAGTAGTAATAAAATAAGATAGCTTTTATGAATCTATCTTTTTAATCTCAAACCTTTTATAAATTTGCATAAAGATTGTTATGAAAGCTTTAGAACACTTATCTATACTGTTAGGGAGTGAACAGAGTTGTTGGTGTTGAAAAATAGCCATTAGGGGGGGGGTCCAAAAGTTGTAAAAATTGAAAGTAGCTTAACTTGAAAACTAGACGTAATTATATCAGTGAATTAAATAAGAGTTTGAAAAACTTAAATGATGCCTTTTATAACTCATGTTTTAGTCCTAAAATGTATAAATATAATTCAATTCAAATCTAAAACACTCCAAAAAATTTGCCAACATCATATATAACTTTAAACAAGTTTGAAGAAATTTTTAACACTAATGTCAAAATCAAATTAGATTAATCACTAAAGCCACAATTTACATCTTATACGTAAATGTTCATGCAAAAATGATATATAAAAGATGAAACCTTATCAAGCATTGATTAGGATCAAGAGAATTGATAGGGACGAATTTTTTTAAGCTTTGGTACGTCATTTCACTTGCATTCATCCATATTTTTAGTTTAAAAGATATCAAATTGTGTCATATTATGTTGAACGATAGATTGGAGGTGTTGACACAAATTCTAGATCAAAACACCAAGTTTTGGAAGAAATTTAAGCAAAGACTATGTTTCTATAAGCTATAATGAGGGGTCAAGGAGTATAACTTTGAGGATTGGGAGACATATGGCAAGTCAGTAGACTGTTGTATATGTTACCAAATTGCTGTATAGCTCTCTATAAATGAAAAAAGGGAAAATAAGTCTTTTCCCATATAATTGGCTTGCCCTAATTGGAAAGGGTATATAAAACCTCCTAAAAGGTAGAAACGGGGAGGAGGCAACCATTACATTCTCTTATTCTTTTCATCTTGTTTTCCTAGAAACCTCTCCATGTTCTTAGGTTTTTTAGTGAATTTTGCTACTGTTTTGATTTTAATCCATTTAGTTTAGTGTTGTAGGTAGTTTTATGCTTTAAGTATAATTGTTCAATGATCTTTTATTTATATTTTTGTATGTCTATTTTTTAAGATGTTTATATTGGATGTTTGTTAAGTTTTGAGCTTTAAATTCATAGATAATGTATGAATGTTAGATTTTATATTAATAGATTTCTTTCTTTCCATGCCCAACCTTTATTCTAGTTGTTTAAGCTCTTATTGTTTTAGGTCTAATTTTTTTAGTTACTAACATATGTCGTGATTTCTCTTATAGGTTCTCATTTATTCTTTTTTTATTGGATTTTGCTTGGTAGTTAAGATTTATGCATTTCCCTAAATTCTAGATTATTTAATTTTAGTTTTTGTTTTGCTTGGGATTTTTGGAATTCTTTTTTTTTTGTTAGTTTGGTTTTTGTGAATTAGGGTACAATTAGTTCATTATTAGCATAAAAAGCTTGAGTTTTCATTAGACCAAATGTTGAATTGCATTTTTTATTATGTTTCTTAAATTTTACAGCTTTGATTTCATTTGATTAAGCATGAGTTAGGTTTATTTAATTTTCTTTTGGATTAGTTTTAGCAATTATGGCTAAATTCCTAAGGGTTTGAAGGTATTAAAGGTATAAAGGGTGATTATTTATAAGAATGAAGTTAGTGGTTTTAGGCTTAGGTTGGTTTGGAACTTTGGTTCAATGTCAAGCATTATAAGTTATATCTAAGTTTGATCACCTATTTAGTACTATCCTAGTCTGAATACTAAAATTGAGCTTTGATATATAATAGTAAATAGCAATTTGAAAGTAGCAATAGACTAGTTGGATTTGTAGGTAAACTTAACCAATTATTCTAAGGTTCCAATTTTTTAGGCTACATTTTTTGATTGTGCAAGTTAGTGACTTAAGTTAGTCATTCCTTTTTACTTAATGCTTCTTCATTATAAGGAAGTTATAAGTATATGTAGAGCTTGTTAGGTTTACCTATTTTAGAGGCACAGAGAATTTGAGAGCTTTTTCAAATCGATAAACTAACACCTTAGCTAAACACCATTTATTTTTATTCAAGGATCAATAATTATCTTGAAATCCTGATGATACATTCAGCATATTGCTCCAATATTATTATTAGTTTATCATCTTTTACATTATGTTAACCTTTTTAGTTGTATTTGTTACATCTTAGCCTATTTAGTTCTCATGGCATTAAGGGCTTTTGTTTTTCTTTTTTCATACACCATTTGAAATAGCATTTTCATCCTAACTTCCCATTGTTCAACCTTAACTCACTCTACTACATAGTTAGGTAGTTAGAAATTTGTTATTTGGTAGTTTCTAACGAGTTATCAACAACTTACAAAGACACATTTCGAAACCTATATAATCTTCTTCATCTCTTGATCTCGAATTTACTACCTCAATTCCTAATCCATCGTCATTTTCTTCAGGGTAGTCTTCTACCTTAGACTCCGCACATGTTCTTGCACATTTGAATAAATGAAACTTTCTAGCATACCAAAACTCAAAGATTAGTAATAATTATGTTTTCATCAACAAAATACATGATTGGAACCTCCCTTGGTTATGCATCCACCTAAACCGAAGCCCCTTTACAACTTAGAATAAAAGTTCTTTTGATCCATGAGATCATGTAGTCAATGTATAAGAAGATTGGTGAATTTACAAACTTATGGTGGTGTGGTCTTTTAGAGGGAGTTTTGAGTTAAACATCAACCATTAAACACCTAAATGAAATGAGTGAATACTATGAGGAAAATTCATCATGATTTTGTGCTTGCCTTTGATCAATGGTGTTTTAATGTGACTTTGTCTATATGTACTGGTGAAAATCAATTATGATGGATGTAGTAGCCTAAGTCTTGAGTGTATCAAAGTTAAAAAGATTGCATGCACTTGGTCTTTTGAAAGATGAATTGATAGAGTGTAATGGATGAGTTTAACTTACTCAAGAGTGACCAAAAGATTAAGTGTGGGGACGTTTATTAGTGTCTTTTTTCTATTTTTTTATGTGTTAACTCTTTTTAATTGTGAGGTAAAAGGCTTTATTTAATGAAAATTATTTTTATGCTTTTAGAAATATATTGGAATGAAATTAAAAGTTTTGCACCAATTTTTGAAGAAAAATAGCTGAAATTAATGTAGGAGCTAACTAAACATAGGCTTGTGCATTGCTAAAATAGATAAACAACTAGCAAAATAATTATCTGGTTTAAATTCTTATTTATTTAACTTTCCACTTAAGGGAATGACATCTAAAATAAAGGGAAATGAAAGAAAAAAAAATCATATTTTTGTATCTTGAATGTGAAGAATCTAAATAGATCTTAAATTTTAAAAGACAAAAAGAATTTTCAAATTGTACTTTCATACAAAAATGGATATTATAGGCAACCATGGTTTTAGACAACTAAATAATATTCTTGGTTAAAGAGATCCAAGATTATTAAACTTTGATTTGTTGTGAAACTTTTTTATTGAATTTCTGTATTGATTAAGTATTATTTATATTTCAAATTTTATTATTTAATTTTTTGACTTATAAATAGGTGCAAGACTAGTATGTTAATTTATTTGATCAATTTCTAGATTAGATAGGTTGACATTCAATTCTTCCAATCAAAGGTAGTAACTAGGATAGAAAAGTAATTTTCTAATCTAAATAAACATTATATATATGTTGTCTAGTTCATTGATCTTTTTGATTTGTAAAACTATTAATTAATTAATTATGAGATTATATACAATTTTTTCTTAATAAGGGTTAATTCGAATACATATTTCGATTAACTAAACCTAGGAGAAATAGAACAATAAATTTACCACGATGAATATTTAAAGAGTAAATTAATTATATTTAATGTCAATAATCAAAGTAAGTTTAATAATAAAGGAAATTGTAGATCAAGATTTGCTATTATTAGTTGTTCAGTTTTTCATTGTTTTACCATTAGCTATTTTCAATTTAATAGACTCATTAAATTTTGTTTAATTCACAATTTAAACCTCCCTTTCTGTATTACATAACTACTAACATCCGGATATCTCATGGAAATGATCTCAACTCTTCACTACTACATTAGTTTATGTTGAAGGAAGTTGGTTTTTATATTTGGTTATAGACGACATCATCACCATAAACATTATACCCTAAAACCCTAAAACAATAAAATGGTAATCTTTTAATCTGTAAAAGAATAGAGTAGCAACTTTCAAAAAAGCTAAAAAAAATGTTTAATTACTATCTTACCTTTAAAGATTAAGGGAAGTTCCACATTTATTCTAGGGATCTATGAGGGGCCACGATTTCGGGGCTCTCTAGTATTTCTATAACAAATTTTTATTTAATTTTTATCTCTATTTAGGAATTTCTTACTCTCTTTCTCTTTCTTTATGAAATCAAAATTTTAAAAATTCAACTTCAATTAACTCTTACATTTTTTGTGCCGCAACTTCAGTATCAGATCATCGATCTTTAAGTATGGGAAGACTGATAGTAAAAGGAACTCATGATTAGGAATTGTGAAGATTGAAGGAAAGTGTCATGGGACTTAACGAGTTACAAGCTTGCAACAAAAAGCTTCTAATGGATTGGATTGCTAAGAATAAATGAGAGATGAGTGAATTGCCATAGTTGATTATTAAGAAACTACTATAGAATCATTGGTGCAATGAAAATTAATTTTGTGATTTTATTTAATTCATTTTAGTATAATTCCGCTTAAAAATATAAGAAAATAACTTGATTAAAGCTCAAATTTTGTTTCAAAAGAAACAAAAGAATAATGTTTGATAATTGTGTTTTTGTATATATTTTTCTAAGTGTTTTGCATGTGTTTCTTACATAATAGGTTGTTATTATTGTGTTTTATTTTGTATTTGTTCTTTTTGCAT
>JAOXYD010149748.1:0-10525 GCA_028565735.1 Pinacopodium congolense | reverse complement strand
GATCTTAGATTGTCTTTCACTTTAATCTTAGGTGATCAATCCAAAATCAGAACTTTAAGACCTTTAATAAACAAAATAAGACCTTATTACATGTCTTTAAGCTCTCTTAAAGCATTAAAACACCAATCCTAAGCTAGAAAATGGATTTAGCCACACATGATCATGAAAGCATAAAAAACATGCATCTTAAACCACATACTTTGATAGATCCGAAAGTATAACTTAAAATAATTAGTTTAGAAGTTAAAAAATAGGTTTAGAAAGCTCCTAGACAAGTATTTAACTCCTCAACATGATCTAGGCATCAACACAGCTTCAGATTCCACAAGATCTTACAGAAAATCAAAGAATATTCAAGAATATGAGCATAAAAATATGAACTTTTATTAAAATGAAAAACAGAGAAAATTTAGCATTAATCTGAGTTTAGAAACCCCCTATGATGATTTAGAAACAAAGATATATGTCTTAGCAATGTTCTCTAACAACCAACAACTTAAAACTCACAATATAACTCGAATTACAAGGGTTTGAAACTAAGGAACTCTAAGAAAACTAAGAGAGGAGGAAGAGCAATTCTCTCTCTCTACATTTCATATCTAATTTCTTATGTTTGATTCGTGTTTTTGTTGTTGTTTTTCTATTTTTACAGCTCCTACAACCTCCCACTTGCATTTACAGACAAAAAGAGCACGTCCAAGTCACAATTTTGGAGATTTGAGGCTGATATATTTGACTAGTCACATTCTGGGTACTGTTCATTACAGGACCATGTTCATCCATCAATGGCACCTTGGGAGGATGAACAAGGTGCCATTGTACATTGACTTTTAGTTTGACTTTGAACAAAACTTATATATCTTTACTCCAATCTCCACTTTAAGCTCCATCTTGCAAAGTAATCATCATAACACATAAATAGAACATTTAAGCACTAAAATAGGGTTAAATTAACATCAAATTAGATCAAAAAATACTATAAATTTAACCCCTAACACGCAGCTAGACATTCTTCCTAATTATGCATGGCTTAATAAGACTTGTTTCAAATAACCTTCAACCTCTAGTCGTAACTTGACACTTCAAATAGAGCAGCTAGAGAAATCGAATGGAGAAACTAATCAATTTAAAATGCATAATACCACTGAATTAGAGTTAAGTGAGCTATAAAAGTTGAGATAGGTAGTCGTGATAAGAAGCTTACCATGGAAGTGGAAGAAAATGTCATAAAACTGATAAGTCTGAAAGAATAGGCCATTGTGAGTGAAATAGATGATATGTTTAATGGTAAGCCAAATTTTGATTTAGGTGAAAGCGCTATGGAGGTTTTTGAGTTTGAAAAGAATGATGAGTTTGTTAAGAGTAAGGAGATTATTGAGGAGTCTAAGACAAGAAACTATTGATTTTATGAGTGTTACAATTTTTGATCATATAGCGAAAGTTATGTATCAGAATTTATACCATGATGCTTTGTCAAGTGTAGGAATTATGCATTTAGGAATCCAAGTAAAGGCATAGGAACTCTTAGGAATTTGGCTTTCCCACATGAAAAAACTAAAGAAGAGATGTTATATGAGGGACCTAGGAAGAGATTTAAGATTCCCTAACATTAAGGTCTAGTTCGAAGAGCCTAAAGACGTATTTATTGAAAAGCAACCTATCTATAGAAGTAGGATGATGTGTTTAACTTTTTTTAGTGTGATTTCTTTAAGTTTAGTAAGATCTTGGTGTGTTCCCCTTTAATTGGCATCATTTTATTTGATTTGAAGTGTTACCATTCACACTCTTGAGTAAAATTGTTGAACAATCCCATAATTTTATTGGTCTATGAGTTAGGAATCATTTTATAAAGCTTTTAGGGTGAAATCTAGGTTTAAAATTGTTGGAGAAATCCTAAACAGTGGTTATAAATGCTGCTATTAATGTCTACTCAAACTTACATTGAAACCTAACACTTTGGACATTAAGGTGGGATATCAACAGTATCATTATACTCCCCAAAAATCATCACTGATCTTCACGTTAAGCATAATATGATTTAGTTTTAATTAAACCCTACTTAAATCCCTTTATCTTCTTCCTTTCTTCCTCCCTGCCACTCCTCCCACTGTAAATTCTCGTTTAGCCATTTTCAACTATTTCTCACTCAAATATCAATCTCTTGGGTTATTCATCTCCATTTTGCTCTTAACACCTATTTCAACCATTTTCTCCCTTATTTCACTTTATTTTAACAATTTCATCTGTTCTTTTACTGTTCACTATCACTTATAGCCTTTTAACTCATATTTCTTGCGATACTTTCATCCTTTGAGCTTATTTTTTGTACCATTTCATTCCTCTTATCGTAAGTTTTAATCTGATAACTCTCTACCAGAAAGGGAATATTTTAACAAGGTGAGAATATTTCTATGAGTTTAACTGGAATATTTTGTGCATTTCTAACCATATTCCTGCATATGTTGATTAATTTAGTGAATAATTCACAGGCCCAAGTCATTTACATGATTTAATCTGATAGCTCTATACCAAAAAGGGAATATTTTAACAAGGCGAGAATATTTCTATGAGTTTAACTGGAATATTTTGTGCATTTCTAACCATATTCTTGCATATGCTGATTAATTTAGTGAATAATTCACAGGCCCAAGTCATTTACATGAACATCTTCTTCATATAAGAGGTTGACATTTGACAATTCTTACTTCACCAAAGGCGAGAATTCAGGTTGGTTTGATGCACATACTGGCAATGATATCATCATTGAACAACTTATAGCATTGGCGTTAGTTTTTTTAGAGCCTTAAGATGGGAGCTAATCATCTTTATTATCAGGCCTTATTATTTGAGTTTAGTTTGTGAGTTTTACACGAACATCCAAGTAAAGAATGAATTAGATATCAATAAGATGTGATCCATGGTTAAAGGTACTCCTATCCATATTACTCATTCTTTTCTTATCTATTTTATTAGGAATACCCGATGAGAGGTTAGTGCATAAGCAGTAAAAGGGCACATCATGAATCAGTAACTTCTAATCCCATGTTTTTATTGATGTAACTTGTACAACACTAGGCCTTAGTCAACCTATAAACCAAAAAGCCTTCACAACATCACATTTAAAGGTTTATGAGAGGATAATGGTGGCATTTTTTAATTGCCATTATGACTTTTAGGACTAGTGGCCTGAATGAAGTAAGGTTTGCTAATGCATATATTTTATTTAACATGTTACATGGAATAACGATCATTCAAGGATTACCTTTAGTTGGATTCATAATTAATATCATGTAGGATTACATGAGCTCCCATGACCAAGGACACAATAGTTAGACGCTTTTGATATCGTACTTTTTTTATTTTTGTTCATGGATGTTGTTTTATGTTCTTTCTGTTCAATTGTTATTTTGGTCACTATTTCAGTTTTATTTTGGTTGCTTTAGTCGTATTTTGGCTTCTTGATGTACATTTATCATATTTATTATAGTGGAGAATAGATTTTCATTTTCTTGTCCCTGATTCTTTCATTTTGCCTTTATGGTTTTCTATTTGCTATAATTAATGTTCCCTATACAATTCAACGATTCAATCAATGACAAATATCATTATATAGGTTTTTTCTATTCACCTCTTATGCTTTAATTTCAATTTATTAACACTAAGGACAATATTTAATTTAAGTATATGGGAGACACAACATTATTATCACTTTGTGTTTATCTTGTCCAAAGCTTATCATTTTATCATTTTTCACAATAATATATAATTTGTGGAATAATTTTTTTATCTTTAATGCATATCATTAAAAAATTTCTTTTAAGTTCGATTATTTTTATAATTTGATATAATATATGATTAATTACGAATAATAATGACCTGGAGTTTTTAAATCAGTTCACGTTTTGAATAATTGATACCTTATGATCATTATGATTTTCTATGTATAAAATTCATATTCAATATGTAATTTTTGACTTGTTTTAAACATTTAATAATCTTGTTTAAGTTTTAAAAAGAATGAAAATTAGTTAAAAACCAAATAAAAATTGAAAAAAAACTTTAATTTTTATACATATCATTGAAAAATGTTCCTGTTGAGTTCGATTATTTTGAGGATTTGAGATGTTATACGATTAATTATGAATATTAATGACCATATTTTTTAAAATTGCTTCATGTTTTAAATCATGGACACTTGATGATTGGTTTGATTTTCTATAGATAAAATACATATTCATAAGTGATTTATGATTTCTTTTAAACATTTTGATCATCTTGTTTAACTTAAAACCAAAAAAATGAAAAATGAGTTAAAAACTAAAAAAAAAGTGTTACCAAGTGAACCAAGTTTAATTCACTATATTAGCTAAGAACCTATAATAAAGTTGGACTTAAAGAGTGGAGTTAGTAGTCATTTGAAGTGAGGTGACATAGCTCAGTAATTATGGGTGTTCATAACAAGGTGTTCACTTTCACATAAAAAGACTAAGTGATTTCTTAACCAAGCCTTCAGAGCTCACATTTTTTGTTTATGTTTTGATTTTATTAACGAATAAAAGATGTGGATTTGTTTAAAAGTTAATGCATTTTCCTTTATGTATATTCCCTTTATATATGAAATAGAATTATGTGATTTAGGTTGAACTTTGAAGAAGTATGAAATAATTTAAATTAATTTAGGATTTCATATGATTAATTGGTTATATAATATCCCACTGATTCGTTTGAATCCTTTTTCCTATGATTATAATCTATTTTAAGATTGAAGATGGATTGGTTTACTTGAGGATAAGAAAATACTTAAGTGTGAGGGAGTTGATAGGAGTATATATTTACCCTATTTTGACGTTAAATTGTTTAGTTTCTGTTTTTAATGTTTAATTTGTATGTTGGTGCCCAAAATTGAGGATTGATGTAAAAAGATTCATGATGGGAAGATATTTCAGGAGTTCAACATAGGTATTAAATGATGTCAATAATGTTACTATATAAACCATTATTGATGCCATCGTGGAGCTTAACGCGAGTTTCTGTATGACGTTATTATCCTTTAGTACCCTACATTGATGTAAAGCTTATATACAAAAAATAAACACGGGCCATAAATGATGCCATTGATCCCTGACTTTAAGCATCATTGATGTCTACAGACACATTTTTTCAGCTAGATTCTTATTGATTTTTTAAGTAACTTGCTTCCAAAATGTAGCAAATCCAATCAAGACATATTTAAGCATTCTTAAGATACATTTTTTACAAAAAAAAGTTTACCACTTTCATCTATTTTTCAGATATCTCTCTTTAAGTTTGGTTTTAGTTTGGTTTTAGGTTTTGAAACCTTTTTATTAGGTATTTAAGCTTATTTTTAAGAATTCCTGAGATTGAGATGCGTGATAAGAGCTAGAGGCCATCTGCTGGCATGATTTAATTATTTCTGAACTCTTGAATTCATTGTATCTTATTCTTTTATTGAATTAATTAAGAATACGTTGTTTAAGTTTTATATGTTATGTTCTTTGATTAATATATGGATTTAATCTTATTTTTAACTAAGGTAAGACTATTAAATGGTTTAATTAAGTTCTCTTGCATTTTTACAAGTTGTTGTTTGTTTATTTGAATGCTTAATCCTCTTTTATAAGTTGTTTATTTAGGAAAGAGTCATGGATAACTAAGGATTCGAGAATTCTACCTTAGTAATTAGAAAATTAAATAAACAACATGGTTTAAATCAGTGCATGACTAAACTCTATTTAATTATGAAGATGTTAATCAAGAAAATAAGGAATTATTTTATTAAACTTCTTGATCTTTAAGCCTATTTCTTAAGTCTGATGAATGGCCAAACTTTATGATAAGACCGATAAAGAAAAGGCATTAAATTAACTACAGTTATGTCTTGATTTCGTGAGGATACTCTAGATCAGGCATCAAAATCTTTAAATAACTCGATTAAATCACTGAAAACCTAAACCTTAGATAATTAATTTAATTTAATAATCTTTAATCACATTCTTGACTTCCTTTGTATTGAATAGACTTATTTAGGTTAGTTTAGTAAATTTAATTTGATAAATCACTTAATTTGGTTTTCTATATAATTGTAATCTTAGTGGCCTAGTCCTTACAGTATCGTCGCCGTAAGATCGACATCCAAACTCATTTGAATCCACTATATTACTTGTTAAATAATGCATTTGTCAATAAATTGGTATTAAGTTGAAATTTGCATTTTTAGGTTAAAAGATTGAGATTGGAGTAATTTAGATACCTAGACCAATCATAACAAATCCAAAATATATAAGTGATTTGGATGATAAGAATTCTACTATAAGGTATGTATTTACTCTTATAAGTTCCTAGACCAAACATAACAAATTCAAAATATATAAGTGATTTGGATGATAATAGGTCTACTATAAGGTATGTATTTACTCTTATAGGAGGGCCCATTTTTTGAAAATTAATGGTATAGTCTATAGCTACGTTATCAATAACTGAAGCTAAATATATAGTAATGGCTAAGGCAATTAAGGAAGAATTATGGCTCATTGGTTTGGTAAAGGAACCGGGTTTGAATAAAGAGGTACTCAAGTGCATTATAATAGTAAGACCATTATCTATTTGATGAACAACTAGGTGTATGATACAAGGACCAAGCATATAAATGTGAGATTTCACAAAATCAAAGAGTTGATCACATCTAGTTAAATATTATTTTGGAAGGTTCATACTTCGAAGAATGTAATTGATATGTTGATGAAACCTAATATTGTTAACAAGTTTAAACATTGTTTGGATTTGACTAACATTTCTATATGTTAAACATGATTGTTACCCAACTTAAATGATATGAGAGATGACTCAATGCTTGTTTTATTTTCATGGGACATATTCAACAAGGTAGAGATTATTGTACTTATATTTATTATATACCAGTACGTTAGGTAGATACTAAAGGGGCGTTGCCTCTACAATATACTACACTTTGTAAGATAGAAGGTAAATGGCAAAACTCAACAACGCTATTTATGTCCCTATACATATTCATTGTGGTCCTAAATGAAGAAAAAAAAAGAATAACAATAGTCTAAAACAACATCATTTTAAATTAGTTTAAGTGCCATTATGGTTCAAGAAAACAAGAGTATTTTTTGTAATGTATTATATGGGTTTAGGATTTGATAAAAACCGAATGTATCTTATTGCTGTAGAGGAATCAAAAATCAAAGATGTTTTTCTAGAATAAGATTAATTAATAAAATCATCTTCTACTTTCAATTGGGTGATAATTGAATAAGATCAATTAATAAAAATCTAACATTAGATATTATTATTTAAGCATAAAGGAAATAAAATCCATCAATATATAAGGTTAAAATAAAAAATTTTCATTGTAAATTTGAAGATGATTTTAACGTAAACAAAATTTGAATAGGATATATGCATATTTTTACCATAACGAAATATTTATAAGCTTCCTGAGTCTTTAGTTAAAAAATAAAATAAATAAATCTAAGATGAACTCCACACAAACACACACACACACACACACACACACACATTTAGTCATTTTATCAGTTTTTATCACTTTGAATTCTTTTATTTTCATTTAAATTTTATATCTTATGCTTTGGAACCATTGATTTTATTTCTATGAAGTCTCCTTTTTGGTTGTTTGAGTATTGCAACTCTATACATGTTTCATTTTCTTTTGTTAAAAATGAATCTTAAACAAAGTTTAGGGAAGGGAGATTAGAGTTTGGATCAATGAATGATTTTGGGAGCTCAATTGATTATAAGACTTGGCAACGTGGTGGTGACGAAGATATGATTAAGATACTAAGTTCTTGCCTTTTTTGTTTTCTATCATTTTCATTTTTTGCTTGTTGCTTATCAATTGTTTCTGAAAATGTCTAGGCAGAAAGTTTCACATGAAACTCCTATAAGTTATCTTCTTCTTTTTCTTTTTTTTTTTGTCCTTTACTCTAAGATGATTTTTTTTTATGGAATTACCAATCCACATATAGTTTCTTGTTTATACCAATGGTGGACATTTTAATTTTCTATTCACAATCTTATTCTCAAGTTATATATCATGTGTAGATTAGATTTCATGTGATATTTCTTTGGGCGTTTTTTTTTATTCTTAGAGTTTGATTTCAAGTGCTTGCTAAGTAATCTTATTTTTTAACATTAAATCATCTCTGATTATTCTATATACATCTTCAAGCTATTTGGAACATGCTTCCTAGCATGCTTCCTAGCTTGTTTTTTGACTTTAATCTTCTATTTGATCTTAAAATCAAATATGACATGCACTTTATGTACATGAAAAGCTAAGCATGATTATTACTTTGGTGAGACAACTTAGCTTAAAGGTTGAAGGGCAATATTCCTTTTTCACACCTCACCTTACGCTTAGGCAAGTGGCTTAAGTAAATTATTCTTGTACAATTAAGTCATGTGTCATAATTTTTATAATTTTAGATGGGAAGCTTGATATTATGTATAGGAGTTGAGTTTAACCACAATAATCATTATTAATGTTCATGGTATTAGATGGAAAGCTTGATATCTATGTATAGGAGTTAGGTTCAACATCAATAATCAAAATGATACATAATATGAACTTCCATTCTTAAAACAACTACTCTTAATTTTGGCATTTTTCTAGCCTTCTTTTTATACTAATATGGAACAAATATCACTTTCTTTTTCCATTTCAGATCCTCAAAAAAATGAAGGCAAAATTATGATCATATATATTTGATGTGTTGCTGCTAATTCCATGCACGGTTTAAAGCCTAAGAGTGGACATACATATTATGAAATATTGTCATTTTTTGTTTATAGAAATAGCAACAATACGTAACCTGAACTTATAGTAGCTTGCATTTGATTGGTAATCCAGTTGAAACAATTTGTTTATACACATTATGAAATATTTTGTGTCTATAAGTTATTACAATTTCTACTTCTGTAAGACATTTGCAGTTTCTATTCATGATTTCATATCATTAGAATTTTCTTTCCAAGTCTTGCTTTTTGTATTTTCCTTTGATATGAACTTATTATAACCTTGACTTAACAAAGTAGATGCTTATAGCTTAATTATGCCAATGGAATATATCATATATTATAGGATCTATTATTTATTTTCTCTTTCTCTTAAACATTTGATAAGTTTATTACTTTTCATATTACATGTACCTCACCATTCCACATTAAAGAATGGAAAATAAGATGGACTATGATGAAATAGATAGTTATTTTCTTTACAATAGTTTACTGTATAAGACTGAAAAAACAAATGGATAGCAAGGCCAATGTTATAGGTTTTACAAGTATTTTAGATATGACATACATTCATATATTTTGGCTATTGTATTTTAGATATGGCCATTACTTTTAATATTATTTATTTTCGTATTTATTAACATTAATAAATGTATGATTTTTGACTATTCAATGACAGAAGTTTGTTTTATATTAAATATTATTATTAATGAAAGGATCAATTTTTTTTGGTAGATGTCGTTGCTTAAATAAAATAAATTTATTGAATTATAAAGACTCAAACTGTTATTATATCTATTCAACATTATTGCTATAGTATTGAACCAAGGGAGGTTCCACCTCACCTGATTTTGATGGTCACAAAACACCCCTTCTACTAATATGTTTGTTAAGTATGTTTAAAGACAGGTATCTTTAAACAATTACGTATTTACGCTACTGAAGACCGAAGGTCGATCGACCAAATACAGATGATCGGTCCATCGAATGATGTAGAGCGGTCAACCGAATGAACGTCTTGGGGAGATCGATTGACTGAATGAAGACCGGTCAATCGAAGAAGAACCAGTCAACCGAACATTGGCTATCGGTCGACCGAATGAGCAAGTTTAAAAGATCGGTCGATCGAATAGAACGCAATGGTCATATTACTTAACGAATAAAAAATTTGTCTAACGGATAGAAAATATATACCGATAACAAGAGATGTCCAACGATCAAAAGAAATAAATTCACTAGATAGTTCAACAACGGATAGTTCAACGGTTGGATCAGTGTTTCTACCTTGTAAATAGATGAAGAAAGCAAGGAGTAAAATACAGCATTATCATACAAGAATATGAGCTTTACAAAGTATTTTGAGAGTTTAAGGTGTATACATTTTTAAGAGTGCTTGTTTATCAAGTTTATATGAGATTTGTGTTTTCTCTAATAGTGAGAAATTTCTTTGTTATTTCGATGTTATGCTTAAACCTATAAAAAGAATTTGTCTAAAGGTTATTCTTGAGCCTTGAAAAAGAATAATTGGTTATCCTTAAGCTGAAAAGGAGTTGTAAGTGGTTAATATCTTCAAGTTTGTATTTCTTATTATACTTTCAATATATTTCAAGTATTCTTCATATTGCTTATTTCATTATTGTGTTATTTAGCTTTCGTAAATTATTGTTTCTATGTTTAGTTTAATTATTTTAAGAGTTTAAGAACCTAATTCATCCCCCTTTTAGGT